>JAODAL010078971.1:0-12732 GCA_025379985.1 Phyllomedusa bahiana | reverse complement strand
TTTCCTCCTGGTCCTGGACAAATTTCTAATTTTTGGGGGGGACCCTCAATCTCTTTGGACTTTTTTCCCTCACCTGATACTGGATTATTATCTGATCTCTCACTTCTCCTGCCCCAGCTTTTTTGCCCGTCCCACTTCGGGGAATTTTCCCGGGGTGACCATTGTTTGAGGAAAACCTTTGAAACCAGTTTGGACTTGGTTTGCACATTTCCTGCTAGAAAAAAGGGACCCCAGCGTATTTGAAATAATAACTTGACCCTTCACAGACTGTTTCCTATGGTTCATCCCATGGAGGATAACCAAAAAAGCCTGGCTTTTTATGACCGTGCAATGACACTCTCTTGGGTTTTAAAGTCATAAAACCGGGGGTGGAGTCCATCCGGGGGGATGGGCCCTGGCAGCCCGCAAACTTCCCAGAGAATAACAGGACATTGATAAAAGAAGGGGAAGATGTCCGTTCCTTGGTGCCGTGTTTTTTATTGCACCATTGCCAGTTACTGCATCACAAAAAACCCATGTTTGTGTTTGGATAAAGCAAATTATAAAAAAAAAAAGCTTTTTGTCAAAGAAAAAAAAAATCCTGGGGCCAGGGGCCTGTCCTGACCCCCAAAACCTTCCTCTCGGGATTATCCTTCCCTCTTACTTTATCCCTCCTCTGTTTGATCCTGCCCTTTTAAACCTCCACTGATCCTGGCCCTAAAAATCCCCTGTCTTGGGGGGAAACCCCCTTCTGATTACTTATCCCTCCTCTTCCCTACCTAAATTACTCCACTGACCCTGGACCTTATCCTTATGATTTAAGGGTTTGGGGACCCTGCCGTACTTCCTCCCCTGCCCCGATCCTAGACCTTCACCTCCACTGATCCTGGACCTAAAACCCCCCTGATCATGGTGGACCCTCCTCTGATATGTATCCCTCCTCTGTCCTGATCCTAGACCTTTCCCCCCATGATCCGGGGACCTAACCCCCCCCCCCCCTGATCATGGTGAACCCTCCCTGTTACTATCCCTCCCTCTGCCCTGATGCTAGACTCTCACCTCCACTGACCCTGGACCTTCAACCTTTCCGATCATGGTGGACCCTCCTCTGATACTTATCCCTCCTCTGCCCTAATCCTAGATCCTCATCTCCACTGACCCTGGACCTTCAACCTTTCCGATCATGGTGGACCCTCCTCTGATAGTTATCCCTCCTCTGCCCTGATCCTAGACCCTTCACCATCCTGGTCTCCTAAATCTATATCCAGTCTCAAGTTTCTGTTCACATAATCCACCAGTCCGTCAGGCTGGCACCCAGTATGTGACATAACTGAGATGACGGCTCCATGACCTCCCAAGGAGAACAAGAGAAGAACTAGGAGAAGACCCCGGGAGCAGCAGAACATCCTGAGAGGAATCCGATACATGGAGGGAGCGAGTCTGTAGGTGCAAGAGAAGAGCGTGAATCTGAGAGAAGAGGAAGAGATTCTGAATAGAAGACTGAACCCAAGCCAAGCATAACGCAGGAGTCATCCTTGTCACTGCCAGAGGCATATCATTACATACAATCATTACATTATGAATGCAGCTCTGGATGTGACTGGAGTAGTGAACATGATGGAACAGCAGAACTGTGGCTGCAGCTTTGGATGTGATTGCAGTACAGAACCTGAAGTATATACTAAATTGTGAGCGCAGCTCTGGCAACTACTGGAGTATAAGCATAAATGTAACAGCAGACTTTTGGCTGCAGCTCTGATAGTAATTGGAGTTTAGGAGAGGATTTAAGGCTGTGTTTACACCACTTATTCTGACACGCTGATCGTAAACCAAATCCAGGAATGAAACCTACAGAGAGACCCTGGCTTTGGAGTCTTTCCTGGTCTTGGTTTACAACATGCACTGCAAAATATGCATCAAAATAAGCCATGTGAACCCAGCCTAACAGGGAGATGGTGACTGCACATAAGGATGTGTCTAGAGTATAGGGGCAGTGGGTGCGGCTGCAGGTGAGTTAGTAGCACATGGTGGGCCATGGGAGCCCCTCCAGGGACCCTCTTGTTGGGGGGGTGGGGGTGCATGCTGTGGCTTGGGTGCGACATTTCCGGTCCAAGAGGAATACCATTAGGTGGACGGGCTCAGCCGGGGACTTCAGGCTTCGGGTCATCCCTGGTCTGAGGTCTGAAAGTGGTTCGCAACCAGGGGAACTTCTGGGGGCTTTACTGTTCGGAAGGTCCCACACATGGCGTTCCTTTGATCCAATGGGAGTTTTTGACTAGTCACATTTCCACACCCGAGCAAGCTCCCCAGGGGGGGAGGGGCCGAGGGGGAGGAGAACAGGGGGGGGCATATTTTCTGGCCATCCAGGTCCTCCTCTTCCTTTAGATACCCAGAGTCCACTTGGACAGGTTACATCATGCGGATTGCCCAGTTCCCTGGACAGGTAGGCATTGCCAGTACTCTTGCATACTCCAAAGGGGGGGGGACCTTTTGAACGGTTTCTTCTCTTTCAAGCAAGCGGCGGGTAAGTGATATATGGGTGGGGGAGATGTCCCCTCCATTGCGGAAACCACCCAGGATTTCTGGCTTTGGGGGGGGCTGGTGGGGTTAAAAAGGGCCCCCTAAAACAAAAAATTTTTGTGTTTCCTTTTCCCGGGGTTTTTTTGGGGGGGGGGGGCCCGGGGGAGAAGGGGAAACGGGCCCCCCTTTTTTTGGCAAGTTTTTTTTTTTTTTGGGGGTTTTTTGGGGGGGGGGGGTTTTTAACCCTTTGGGGAAAAAGGGGGGCCCCCCCGGGGGGGGAACAGGGGAAAGGGCCGCCTTTTAAAAAGGGGGGGGTTTGGGGGGGGTTTAGGGGTTCCCAAGGGCCCAGGGTGGGTTAAGGGGAAAACGTGTCCGGGGACCTTTCAGTTGCGGGAGGTTAAAGGGAAAAGGTTTGGAGGGGTTTTTTTTTTCGGGGAATTTGGGGGTTTGGGGGGGTTTTTTTTGCCCAAATTTGTAGGGGGAGGGGGGTAAAAATTTTAATTTTTTTGGTTTTAAACCGGGGGTTTTGGGAAAGGAAAAAAAGAAGATTTTAGGGGTTTCTGGGGGGCTTAAAACCCCTTTTGGGGGGTTTTTGGGGGGGAAACGCGGGGGGGGGGTTTGGGGGTTTGTTTTCCTGGGGGTTTTGGGGGGGAATGGGGGCCCACGGGGGGGGGGGAAAATTTCCGGGGGGGGGGGATTGTTTGTTTTAAATCCCCAATTTCGCCCCAAGGGGGGAAAATTTAATTTTTGGGGGGGGCCCAAAAAGTGGTTCCTGGTTCGATGGGGGCCCCCCTTTTGGGGGGGGCCCCCCATTTTAGGGGGGGGGGGGGGGGAGGGGGGGGGGGAAAGTTTGGGGAAAAAAAAAATTTTTTTACAAAATTTTAAGGGTTTAAAAACCCCCCGGGGAAATTTGGGCCTTTTTTGGGGGGAAAAAATGGAAAAAAAAAATTTTTCAAAAAATGCGTTTTTTTTTTAAACCAAAAAATTTGGGGGGCCCCTTTTTTAAAAAAAGGGTTGGGGGGGGAAAAAAATTGCGGGTTTTTCCGGGGGGGCAAACTGGAATTTTCCAAAAGGGTGGGCCTTTTTAAGCAGGGGAAACCCAGAAGGTTTTAAAAAAAAAGGGGGGGTTTTTTTATTTTTTTTTGGGGAAATTTCCCCCGGAAAAAACTCCTACCCAGAATTTTGAAAAGGGCCTTTTATTTTAAAGGGGTTAAAAAGGGGGGAAAAAGTTTCGATTTAAAAAAAAAGGGGGTCGTTTTTTCCCCCCCCCTTTTTTTTTATGTTCCCCCGTTAATTTTTCCCAAAAAGGGGGGAAAATTTTTTTTCTTTTCCTTTTTTAAAACCTTCTTTTTTTTTTTTTAAAAAAGGGGGGGGAAAATTTTTTTTTGGGGTTAAAAGGGGAGGGGGAAAACCCCCTGTTTTTTTATTTTTTGGGGGGTTTTTTTTAACCAGGGTTTTTTCGTTTTTGGCTGGGGGTTGCATTTGGGGGGGCTTTTTTGGCTTTTGGGGGGGGGGGGGAAAATTTTCCCGGGGTTTGGTTTTGGAAAAAATTGGGGGAAAAAATTTGAATTTTGCTTTTTTACTTTTTTTTTTCCCTTTTTTCCATCCCAAAAAATTTTTTGGGGGGGTTTCGGGGTTAGGTTTTTTGGGGCGGGGGAATGGGGAAAAAATAATTTTGGGGGGGCCCCAAATTTTTTTTCCCAAATTGGGGGGGATTTTTTTTAAATTTTTGGGGGGGCCGCTTTTTTTTTTAAAAGGGGGGTTTTTTTTGGGGGAATTTTTTGGGTTTTTGGGGTTTAATTTCCCCCGGGGTTTTTCCCATTTACCTTGTTTGTTTTTTTTCTTTTTTGTGGGGATTTTAAAGTTTTTTTTTTTCCCCAAAATTTTAAAAAAAAAGGGAAATTAAAGGGGGGTTTTTTTGGGGGCTTTTTGGGGGGAATTTTCCCAAAATTTGGTTTGGGGGGGAAAAAAAAAAAACCCTTTGGGGGCCCTTTTAAAAAACCTTTTTTTTTTGGGGGTTTTTTGGGCATGGGAATTTTTGGGAAAGGGAAAAAAGGGGGGGGGGGAAAGGGTTTTTAACCGGGGGGGGGGTTTTAAGGGGTTTTGGTTTTCCTTTTTGGGGGAAAGCTTTTTTTTGGGCCCTTTCCAAAATTTTTTCTTGGGGAAGGGTTTTTCCCTTTTAAAAGGGGAAAAACCCTTAAAAAAAATCCTTTGTGGGGAACCCTTAAATTTTTTTTGGGCCAAAAATAGGGGCCAAGGGGGGCGGGTTTTTTTTTTTGGAAAGGGGGGCGTTTTGGGGGGGGGGAAATTTTCCCAAAAAGGGGAACCTTTCATTTTTCGGTTTTTAAACCAGGGGGGGAACTTCGAAAAGGGGTTTTTTATTTTTTTTTGGGAAAATAAAAGTTTTTTTTTTTTGGGGGGCAAATTAAAAAAACCATTTTTCCCCCCACTCTTTTAAATTTTCCTTTGGGGGGGGGGGTTTTGGGTTTTAAAAAGGGAAAAGGGGGATTTTTTTGGGGTTTTTTAATTTTTTAAACTTGGTGTGGGGGGTTTTTGGGGCCTTTGGCCCATCGGGGGGGTTAAAATTTTCTGTTTTTGGGGTAAAAAAACCCTTTGGCTCGGGTTTGGGAAATTTGGGTTTTGGAAATTGAAAGGGGTGTTGAACTTTTGGGGGGAATTTTCAGTTTTGGGGAAAAAAAAAAGGGGGTTGGTTTTTTCACGCGAAAAAAACCCTGGGGGGGGTTTTTGAAAAGGGGGGGAAATTAAACCCATTTTCTTTTTGGGCCCTTTTTTTTTTCCCCCCCAAAGGTTTGGGTATATTTTTGGGGGGCTTTTTTTTGTTTTTTGAGGTGTTTTTTTTTTTTTTTGGGAAACCCCAATTTTTGGGGGTTTGGTTTGGGAAAGGGAGGGGGGGGCCCTTGGGATTTTTGGGGGGATTTTCCCTTTAAAAGTTTGGTTTTTCCCCCTTTTTTTGGGTTTTTTCCCGGGGTTGGATCGGCTTCCTTTTCCCTTGGGGTTTTTCCGGGAAAAGGGCAGGGGAGGGGGAAAAAACGAAAAAAGGGGGGGGGCCCCCCATAAACCCTTTGGGGAAATTGGGGGGGTTGGAAAAAAAAAAGGGGCCCCCCGGGGTTTTTTCCGGGGGGTCTTTTTCCCCCGGGGAAACGGGGGGATTTTGGGGTGGGGGCCTAGGGAAAAAATTTTGGTTTGGGCAGTTGGGGGGTTTTTAAAAAGGGGGTTTTTTTTGGGTTTTGGGGGGGTAAATTTGGGTTTTTTTTTTGAAGATACAGTGGGTGCTCTTTTGTGTTGGTTCTTTTTTGGGCTTAAAAAAAAGATTGGTGGTGGCGAGATTTTTTTTTTTTGGGGGGCTTTTTTTTAAAAAAAATCGTTTTAATTTCAAGTTGCACCAAAAAAAAGATTTTTGGTTGGGGGATGTTTTTAAGGCGTTACAATTTAAGTAAAAAGCGGGGCAGGTTGCATTCCATTTTTGGGTTGGGGGGTTTTGGGGGGCAGAGTGGGGACTTTTTGGGGTCTTTTCTGGGTTTTTGAAGTCAACGTTGTTTTTTGTTTGGCTTTTTTTTGGAGTCGTGTATTGGGGGGAGTTTTTTAAAAAATTTCAAAAAAGTGGGGGGTTTGTTGGCTGAGGGCGTTTTTTTGGTTTTTTGGGGATAGATTGGATTTTATTATCCAGGTTTTTAAAAACATGGTTGGGATTGGGGGGAAAGGGGGGGTTTTTTTTTTTTGGAAAAATTGGGGGACCCCCCAAAATTTTTGGGGTTTTGGTTTTGGGGGAAAAATTTTGGATTTTTGGGGGGGGTTTGGACTTTTAAAAAAATTTTTTTTGGGGGGTTTTTGGGTTTTTTTTCCCCCGGGTTTTTTGTTTTTGGTTGGGGTTTTTGGGGGAAATTTTTTTGGCTTTTTGGGGGGGGGGGGGGTTTTTTGGGGCTTTTTTGGGAAAAAAAATAAAAAAAACGTTTAAAAAAAATTTTTTTTTTTGGGGGGTTTATAAAAAAAAAAACCTGTTTTCCCAAAGGGGGGGCCCCCCTTTTTTATATTTTTTTTTAGAAAAAAAAAATTTTTCCCCCCCTTGTGGGTAAAGGGCTTTTTTTGTTTTTTGGGGAAGGGGGGGGAAAATGTTTACTGGGGAAGGCCGGGAAAAGGGGGGGGCGGAACCCCCTTTTTTTTTTTGGGTTTTAAAAGGCCCAGGGCCCCCCTTTTTTTTTTTTTCACTGGTTTTGGTTTTTTTGGGGGGGAAAATGTTTGGGGAAAAAAAAATTTTTTGGGATTGAAGTCCAAAAAAAAAAATTTTTGGGGGGAAAAAGGGGGGGGGTGGGGCCGCCCCCGGGGGACAAAAGGGGGAAGGGGGGGGGGGGGTTTCCCCAGAAAAAAGGTAAAAAGGGGGCTGGGGCCCCCGGGGGTGTTTTTTTAATCGGGGGGGTTTTTGGGGTTTGGGGGGGGTGGAAAAAAAAAAGGGCAGGGGGGGGGTTTCCCCAACCCTTTTGGGGGAAAAGGGGGGCCAAAAAAGGAAAATAGGGAAAAACGGGACCCTTTGTTTTTAAAAAAAATTTTTTTTCCCCCCCCCTCCTAATTTTTTAAATTTTTTAAAAATTTGGGGGGATTTTTTTGGGGTTTTTTTTTTAGGGTTTCCTTCAAAAGGTATTTTTTTTCCTTTTCCCTGGGGGGGGTTATTTTTTTTTTTTAAAATTTTCCACCCCCCCCCTTTTTTAAATTTTAAACGGGGGGGGATTTTTTAAAAAACACAAAAAAAATGGGGGCCTAAGGGGTTTGGGGGGAAGGGGTTTCCACTTTTGGGGGAAAAATTCCCCCCCTTTGGGGTTTTTTTTTTTAAAAAAATTTTTTTTTTTTTAAAATTTTTTTTTAAAAAATTAAAAAAACCTAAAAAAGGGGGGGGCCTTTTTTTTTTTTGGGGCAAAAAAAAAGGGGGGGCCCTAATTTTTTTTTGGGGGGGGAGGGGGGGGGGGGGTTTTTCTATTTTTTTTCCTTTTTTTAAAGGGGGGGCCCCCCCTTTTTTAAAAATTTTTTTTTTTTTTTGGGGTGGGAATTTTTTTTGGGGGCAAATTAAAAAAACTTTCCCCCCTTTTGGGGGGGGTGTGGAATTTAAAAAATTTTTTGGGGGGAAATGGGGGCCCCGGGGGGGAAAAAATAATTTTGGAAATGTTTTAAAAGGGGGGGGGGCCTTTTTGGGCGGGGGGGTTTTCCCCTTTAAAAAAAAAAATGGTTTTAAAAAAAAAACCCCCCCCCCAAAACCCCTTTTTTTTGGGGGGGGCCCCTTTTAAACCCCCTTTTTTTTTAAAAATTTAAGGGGGTTAAAATTTTTTTAAACCTTTTGGAAAATTTGTTTTAATTATTAAAAACCAAGGGTTTTTTTTAAAATAAAAACCCACTTTATTGGGGGGTTAAAATTTTTTTTTTTTAAAAACCCTTTTTTTTCCACTTTTGGGGGAATTTTTGGGTTGGTTTGGAATTTTTTTTTAAAAAAGTTTTAAAAATATTTTGGGGGCCCCTTTATGGGGTTATTTTAAAGGTTTTGATGTTAAGTTTAAAAAAAATTTTAAAACCAAAAAAAATTTAAAAAAAACCCAAAAAATTTTTTTTTGTTTTATGGGGAAACCCAAGGGGGGGGGGGGGGGGGGGGGGGGGTTTTTTTTCCCCCCCCCAAAAGGGCCCTTGGGAAAAAAAAAAAACCCCCAAATTAAACCAATTTTCCCCCCCAAAAAAATTTTTTTTTTTTTTTTTTTTTTTTTTTTGTTTTTTTGGAAAAAAAGGGGGGAAAAAAAATTTAAAAACCCCCCCCCCAAAAAAACCCCCCAAAAAATTTTCCCCCTTTTTTCCCCAAAGGGAAAAAAAAAACCCCCCAAAAACCCCCCCCCCCAAAAAACCCCAAATTTTGGGGGGGGGCCCCATTTAAGGGTTTGGGTTTTTTTTTTTAAAAAAATTTTAAAACCCTTTACAGGGGGGGGGGGGCCAAACCGGGGAAAAAAAAATTTTTTGGGGGGTTTTTTCCCCCCTTTAAAAAGGGGCCCCAAAAAAAGGGTTTCCCCCCCCAAAAAAAAAATTTTTGGGGGTTTTTGGGGGGGAAACCCCAAAAAAACCCCCCTTAAAAAACCCCCCCTTTTTTTTTTGGGGGGCCCTTAAACCCCAAAATTAAAAAAGGGTTTTTAAACAAAAATTTTTTTTGGGGGGCCCCAAAACCCCTTTTGGGGGGTTTTTTTGGGGAAAAAAATTTAAAAAATTTCCCCTTTTTTTTGGGGGGATCCCCCAAAAAAAAACCCCCTTTGGGGAAAAACCCCCAAAAAATTTTTTTTTAAAAAAACCCCCCCCCCCCCTTTTCCCCGGGGGGGGGCCCCCCCCAAATTTTTTGGGGGGGAAAAAAACCCCCCAAAAAGGGGGGAAAAAAAAAATTTTCCCCCCCCCCAAAAGGGGAAAAAAAAACCCCCCCCCTTTTCCCTTTTCTTTTTTTTTTTTAAAAAAAATTTTTCCCCCGGGAAAAAAAACAAAAAAGGGGGCCCCAAAAATTTTTTCCCCTTTGGGGGTTTGATTTTTTTTGGGCCCTACTCAGGACCCCCATTTTACAGGGCCTTTTTTACGGGGACCCCCATTAAAAGGGGCTCAAAACAGATCCCTTTAAACAGGGCCCTACTACAGGCCCCCCATTTTACAGGGCCTTTACTACAGGGATTCCCATATTACAGGGCCTAACTAACAGGATCCCCATTTTACAGGGGCCCTTACTTACAGGAATCCCCATTTTTACAGGGCCTAACTAACAGGATTCCCCATAAAACAGGGGGGCCTACTAACAGGATCCCCATATACAGTGCCTGCTACGTGAACCCGATAATAAAGTCCCTTTGCTAACAAGAACCCTCATATACAGGGCCTGCTAAGGGAAACCCCTATGCATTTAACTTAGTATAGGATCCACAAATTTTACCAGTGCTGCTACAGGACCCCCATTATACATTTGCCGTTCCCAGGACCCCATTTTTTTTTCAGTGCCTGATATTTTGACCCACCATATACAAAGGACAGCCACATAACCCCGTGTGCTATGTAACACCAGTTGCCCTGAGATCCAGTGACACCCTCCCCAGCATTAAATTCTCCTCCTGCTTCGGGTTTTATCCTTCAGTAGGAACAATCACCAGGAGCCAGACACTCTCTGCTGCCCCCTGTTGGCTGTGATTTAGCTGGTGCAATAAACCAAAATAAAAACGGGCCTCTGTGGCAGGATAACAAGGAAGTCACAGAGGGACGGGTCCACCACTGTGTTTATACACTGTCCTGGATCTGATACCCCCCCCCCAAAGGGGTTGGGGGGGGATTAGTCCTCACAAACTTTTACTACTGTGGGCAGTGGGGGACCTTTAAAAAAAAAACCCATGTGTGCCAGGATTATAATCTGCCAACATTTCATGAGCCCCCGCACCCCTTGTCTCTGTTTGCTGCTGGGGCCTTTCTCCTGCTCCCCAGAACCTCCAACCCTCCGGTGAGTTGCGGCGGATATAGGGATAAGGAGTGTATTATATGGTGTGACATTGTGTATTATGTGTTATAAACACGGTATATTGTTTTCCCCATTATGTTATTTTGGTTATTTGATGAATGTTCTGTATATTACACCCATATTATATTTTTTACATTATTGTTTTTATCACCACAATATATTATTTTGTAAATCACATTTTTGTTATATTTTAGGGATCGTTGTTATGTTTGTTTGTGTATTAAAATTATACCCCCTTTATTTTATTCCACTATATTATGCTTTATAAAAACAATATATTGTTTTTTGTTCTATCCAACTTTTATGTTTATATTGTATGTTTTTTTACTTTTATGTTAAGTTCGGGCTACAATCACATTTATAACTTTTTACATTATAGTATGTTTTATTTCACAATATTATTGTTTATTTGGAATTCATTTTTGTAATATTGTATGATTTTTTGTTTTTGTCCTGATAATTTTTTTCTTTTAATTATTAATTATGTTTTTTACCAAAATTAAATTTTTTTTTTATATTTAAAAAATGTTTTTGTTGAAAATTTTGGGTTTTTATATGTTTTATGCTCTGTTTATTCCATTTTTCATTATGTTTTTATTACCAATATATTTATTCTTGTATTGAATTTATATGTTGTTGTTTGTATTGTGATTTTATATGGGTTACGGTCTGCTTTATTTCCTTACATTTGTTATTCCATTACATTTGTTTTATTTACCAAATTTTTTTCTTGTATTGATTTATTATGTTGTGTTGTATTGTGATTTTATATGTTACGCTCTGCTTTATTTCCATTAAAATTATGTTTTATTACGCAATAATATTTATCTTTGTATGGGGTTTATTGGGTTTTTTGTTTTTATTGTGATTTTTATATGTTACGCTCTGCTTTATTCCATTACATTATGTTTTATTTTTCGCAATATTTATCTTTTTATGATTTATAGGTTGTGTTGTATCCCCTTTGTTTATTGTATGATTTATGTTATGTTTTTTGCCACATCCCCCTCATATAACATTCCATTTTGGTTACCCTTGTAAATTAAACCGTTTTTCCCGAAAAAAAAAGGGGACATGGGGGCATTTTTTTTGATGCATTTCAGAGTTTGGCTGCCTTTATGCTGATGTTTGTGATGAAATCACTTTCAGTATTATTAATAACATGTTGATTTTTTGTTCAACAAATAAATGTGAAATTCTTGTTCATGGAGGGGGAAAAAAAGAAAATCCCCTAAAAAAAAAAAGACCCCAGCGCGTTCTTTAGAGCAAAAAAATTAATATAAGACACTGTTTTTATTTTCGGGGGGAAACAAAGGGGTATATTGGGGGTCCTGGGGCCCCCTATTTGATCATATAAATATTATATTTTAATGATAGGCAGAAGGGGGCTTTCTCTTTTAGGGAATCATGCTCCGTTTTCCCCCCAGGGGACAGTCAGGGGTGGAGAAAGTCTTTCTTGACCAAGGATTTCTCTGGCAATGGCCCACAGGGTCAATCATTTCCAGGCAGTAAAAGTCACGGTGGAAAACCGGAAAAATAAACTAACAGCAAAACAGAGAAAACCTCAGGAAAATTTCAAAAATTTCTCTCCCCCTTTCTGCTATGGACAGAGCTGGGAGATCTGGAGGGTCACCCTTTGTCATTTGCTGACCCCCCAGGGTCTGGAGACGTAAACTGCACAGTGGACTCTGTTATTATAACCAGAGTGATTTGGGGTGTGCAGGCCTAGACAGCAGCTGGACAGGTGGGAGTTGAAAACCCCTAAGGTTTTTCCCTTGGGGGTTTTTCCCCGGTATCTGGAGCCGACTGCATCCCACAGCTTTTCTGGTAGGGTCCATAAAAGCCAAGACCACCATCCAGGGGGCCCCATACAGGGCTAATTTGGGGGGTCAAAGGGGAAATTAGGGGGGGGTCGGGTTTTATATTTTTGGGGAATTTTCCTTTTTTTCCCCTGCTTTTCCCAAAAACCCAATGTTGGCCCCTCTAAAAAATAAAACCCCACCAATTTTAAACCAATCTTTTTTTAACCCAAAAATGGGAGGGGCCTAATTAACCCTCCCCTTTACTGGGGGGATCTTTATTGCCTTCCTCCTAATGGGGGGGGGCCTAATATAAAAAGCGGGGAGGGGCCCTGCTTGGGGGGGAGGGGGGGTTTTCCCCCCCGTTTTTTCCTTTTTTTATACCCCCCTTTTAAATTTAGGTAAGTGGAATTTTAAAAAAACCCCCCACATTAAGTAGGAAAAAAAATAGGCTCCACAAAAAAAAGCAAGTATATTGGCCTCCCAAAATTGTAGGAATATGGGGGCCCTCAAAAGGTTGGGGTTGGGGGGTAGATAGGTGGTAGTGGTGGGGTAAAAAAGGTATGCAGAAAATTTTTTCCGCTGGTGGAGGTAAAAATTAGTATATAGTTTTCCTTTCAAAATTTTGGTGATAGGTGTATAGGGCCCTCTTAAAAGGAAAAATTTAGGTATATAGATCCCCCAGTGGGGGGGAAATAGGTGTCCTCAGTTTAGGAAGTAAATAGGGGGGCAGTCCTTCGTTTTTAAAAAATTTTTTCCGGGGATTTAAAACATTTTTGCCCCTTTAGTTACAAACGGAATTATGGAACATGCTGGCCCCCTTTAGTTCCCATTTTCCCACACAGATTTGTAGGGGGGGAAAAACAAAAGTTCCGCATGCCCCCACAACACATGGGGGGAAAAAAAAAT
>JAODAL010078970.1:0-12733 GCA_025379985.1 Phyllomedusa bahiana | reverse complement strand
CCTGTTCAGTCTCTGCACTGGCTGCCTATTCATTTACAGAAATACAACATAAACATCACTCTCACACATAAGGCTCTCCACAGTGCTGCACCCCATACATCTCCTCCCTTATATCTGTCTCACCCCCCTTTACCCGCGCTCTCCGCTCTGCTACTGATCTAAGACTACACCCCTCACTTCATTCCGAACCTCCCATGCCCGTCTCCAAGATTTTGCACGTATTGCACCAGTTCTCTGGAACATGTTACCCCATGTGATCAGGCACACTCACAACCCTCACAGTTTTAAGTGCGCTCTGAAAAACTCATCTTCTTAGACAACCCTTTATAAAAATCCCTAATTGGTCAACCCCCCAAATTCTGTCACAGATTCGTCACTTCCTGCACTTTGGCACCCACAGGCACTTATCTGTATATAGATGTAATGGTTTGGATGGCAGGTTCATCCACATTTTATGTATACTACCCCATATTTATGTAACATGGCTGGTCCATTGTAAACCAGCACTTCTCAGCCTTTCTTTTCATCCATTACACCCTAATAGAGTGGAAGCACTTGCGAGCAGGGCCCTCACACCTTGTGTCTCATTTGTCAGTAGCTTTTTTATAATGTAATGTCTGGTTTGTCTGTGCTTATTCCCTCTATATTGTAAAGTGCTGCGGAATATGTTGGCGCTATATAAATAAAGATTATTATTATTATTATTATTATAGAGATCTATTAGTATAAAAAGTTCAAGAATACTGTTACATATTTACATCTATAAAATACATTTGCTGTGAGTTCTATATTTTCCTTACTATTAAAAATAAAGTGCCTCTGTAGCGACAAAAACTAATTTAGTCCTGAAAAATCAATCCCTTTGTTTAGTAAGTTGGTGTTTGTATTAGTAGTAAATAAGTTTTTCTATATAATCAGCTGGTTTGAACATTAAGATGAAAAGCTCCACTGCCTTCATTGAGATGAGTGGCTTTCTGGTTAGCTCAGGGAATTCTCACATAACTATAGGGAACCAAGGGAAAAACACACAATTATAGAACGCATTATCTTCCATTAGTGGAGTAAAAATAATTCTTTCATCCACCTAAGTATATGGAAAAAGGCAAGTTAGTAAAGAGAGAACATTCGGTTGTCAGTTCAGTTTGCTTACAGAGTGGTTAAGAATATTTCCATAAAGACCAGTGCTCTCCAGTGACTTTTCTAAACTTCAAAAAATGCTATGCCCAAATTATTTTAACCCTTTACAGACATGGTCTAGTTTGTTACATAATGGAAGTATTTTGTGTTTTGTTTTTTCATCTCTGCATTTCAAAAGCCATACATTCATTCTTTTTCTGTCAATGTAGCTGTATAAGTGCTTCCTTTTTGCAGGATGAGCTGTATTTTTTCACAGCACCTTTTTACAGTACTTAGAATAAAGTGTATAACTTATATTCATTGTTTTGTTGTGGAGGAGCTACAAAAAGCATTTGTTTTTGTTTTTATGGTGTTCAGTATAAATGACAATAATTTTGCAGGTCATTATGATTACAGCAAAACCAAATTAATATAGATTTTATTCTATGATTTTATGTTGATGCACAACAAAAACAATGGGTGACGTTTAAACGGGGCTGCACCAGTTATTTTATGTGATGTCCGCAAAAAGGGACACATCTATTAGGTGTTGTGAGACACTTTCACACCTACAGAAAAATGCTATACTAACTCGTTAATGACCGCCCACTGACTATAGATGGCAGGCGGTGCAGGCCCTTTTTCTGCAGCGACGTCTTTGGACATTTTGTGGCTTCCAGTGCCGCAGCTGTGCTAGGAACAGATCTGGACTTAACAGCTCTGTTCCTAGAGCAGTCTCTGCAAGCGTCGGGAAGCAGAGGAAACCTTCAATTCCTAGCACTTAACCCTTTGATTGCCGTGGTCTGTAACGCAGCATAATCAAAGGGCATTCCCCTGCTCCCATGCGTTATCGGGACCCCCGGTGAACCAATGGAACCTGAGGAACATCTGTACAGTCAACCCTGAGGACCTAGAGTAGCCTGCAAAAGTGTGCAGTCAGTGCACTCTGTGTGTTGCCCTTACTGCTGTATGTGTAATACTGACACAAAGGGCGACATGTATGATTCTCACCACGTCGGGGCGCACCTTTCCGCCAGTTTTCCGGCGAAATGCGCGCCTGATTTATGTCGGCGCCGAAGGCGCGCTCATACATACTATGTAAAGTCCGCCGCGCCTCGCCAGAGTGTGGGGCGCAGTGCGGGGACATGGGCGCAATGCGGGACTGCGTCTAAGATTCGCCGTCCGAGGAGGTGTGCTCATACATGCGAGGAAAAGTTCACCGTGCCTCGCCAGTGTGTGGGGCGCAGTGCGGGACTTAGGCGCAGTGTGGGACTGCGCCTCACATGTATTCCGATTCGAGACAGGCTGGAAAACAGCGAGAAATCATTAAACATGTCCGTGCGGAGTATGAATCAAAAAATCGCCTTTATAGAGGAGTAACCTACTAAACCTATAGAGCTCAAACCTACTAAAAAAAATACATAAATAAAATCACTTTCCAAAAATCCAGAACGGCGCTATATCGGGAATTTGGATATTTGAAATTGCCGGGAAATACAGTAATTCAAATTCTGTAAGCTATTCTCATTGGTCGGCAGAAACCAGCCAATCAGGCAGGAGCGACAGTGAACCATTAAAACCTATGGAGAAGTTTGGACCAATCAAAATCAAAGGCGGGACAGTTCAAAATACAGTAAAAATACAGAAAAGAGCTGATTGGTTGAGCTAGCAGGGGCTTGGCTTTCTCGGCCAATCAGAATAGGAGCGGCAGAGACCCATTATAACCTATGGAGAAGTTTTGACCAATCAAAATCAAAGGCGAGACAGTTCAAAATACAGTAAAAATGCTGAAAAGAGCTGATTGGTTGAACTAACGGGGCTTGGCTATCCCAGCCAATCAGAGCGCGAGCTACTTCTCCCATTGTAGTCTATGGAGAGATCGCGGCAATGAATTCTCGGCTCTCAGCGTCGTGCGGCATGGAGTATGATTAAAAAAATCATTTTTATTAAGTGTAAAATTTTCTCTGAAAAAGAGCTGAAACCTTCTATAAACATAAATCAATTAAATCCCGAACAACGCGTTTGTCGCAGTCACCGGTGCTACATAAGGAATTGCAATATAGAGAATTGCCGGGAAATACAGTAATTCAAATTGTTTAAGCTCTTCTGATTGGTTGGCAGAAACCAGCCAATCAGAATAGGAGCGACAGTGTCCCATTCTAACCTATGGAGGAGTATTGACCAATCAGAAAAGGAGCGACAGGGACCCATTCTAACCTATGGAGAAATCTTGACCAATCATATTCAAAGGCGGGACAGTTCAAAATACAGTAAAAAGGCAGAAAAGAGCTGATTGGTTGAGTTAGCGGGGGCTCGTCCAGCTTAGCCAATCAGAGCGCGAGCTACTTTCTCATAAAGTTCTATGGGAAAAGAAATGCAGAGCGAGCTCTGTTTGTGATTGGCTAATTTAAAAGAGGCACGGTTATTTGGACCAATGGGAGAGCGAGCGACGCTCTTATGGGTTTTCTAATGCAATTTGGAACAAAACTGTACATGGCCGAAATCAAGTGATAAGACTACAGAAGTTGGACCGATGTGTATATAAAATGAACAATAGTATTGGGGTAAAGAAAAAAAAAATTAATTCAATAAATTCATGTTTATTTCTTTATTTTCGTTAGCCAAGGATCAATAGTATGGGTGTAACCAAAATAAAGAAATAAACATGATTTTATTGAATTAAATTTTTTTTTCGTAACCCCAATATTATTGTTCATTTTATATACACATCGGTCCAACTTCTGTAGTCTTATCACTTGATTTCGGCCATGTACAGTTTTATTCCAGATAGCATTAGAAAACCCATAAGAGCATCGCTCGCTCTCCCATTGGTCCAAATAACCACGCCTCTTTTAAATTAGCCAATCACAAACAGAGCTCGCTCTGCATTTCTTTTCCCATCGAAGTCTATGAGAAAGTAGCTCACGCTCTGATTTGCTAAGCCTTTTTACTGTATTTTGAACTGTCCCGCCTTTGAATATGATTGGTCAAGATTTCTCCATAGGTTAGAATGGGTCACTGTCGCTCCTGTTCTGATTGGCTGGTTTATGCCGACCAATCAGAAGAGCTTAAACAATTTGAATTACTGTATTTCCCGGCAATTCTCTATATTGCAATTCCTTATGTAGCGCCGGTCTCGGTGACACACGCGTTGTTAGGGATTTAACTGATTTATTTTTAGAGAAGGTTTCAGCTCTTTATCTGATAATGTTTTACACTTTACACTGATTTTTTTATTTATACTCCATGGCCGCACGGCGCTGAGCGCCGAGATTGCATTGCGCCGAGCTCTCCATAGACTACAATGGGAGAAATAGCTCGCGCTCTGATTGCCTGGGGGTAGCCAAGCCCCCGCTAGTTTTAAAACCCAAACAGCTCTTTTCTGCATTTTTACTGTATTTTGAACTGTCCCGCCTTTGATTTTGATTGGTCCAAAACTTTCTACAGGATATAATGGGTCCCTGTCGCTCCTATTCTGAAATTTGGCCCAGATAGCCAAGCCCCCGCTAGCTCAGCCCAAACAGCTCTTTTCTGTATTTTTACTGTATTTTTGAACTGTCCCAACCTTTGATTTTGATTGGTCAAAAGTTCTCCATAGGTTTAATGGTTCACTGTCGCTCATATTCTGATTGGCCGAGATAGCCAAGCCCCCCCTAGTCAGGCCATCAGCAAATTTTCTGTATTTTTACTGTATTTTGAACTGTCCCGCCTTTGATTTTGATTGGTCCATACTTCTCCATAGGTTTGAATGGTTCACTGTCGCTCCTATTCTGATTGGCTGGTTTATGCCGACCAATGAGAATAGCTTTCAGAATTTGAATTATTGTATTTCCCGGCAATTTCCAATATCCTAATTCTTGATGTTGCGCCGTTCTAGATTTTTGAAAAGTGATTTTATTGATGTATTATTTATTTTTAAGGTTTGAGCTCTTTTTCTGATAATGTTTTCCGCCTTTATAAAGGCGATTTTTTCGGATTCATACTCCATGCTGCACAGAGCTGAGCGCCGAGATTCCTTTTGCGATCTGCTATGCTTCCTCTCATGTTCCGTTTTTACTTCACTTCGCCTCCGCCGGAGCATTTAGACCAGAATCAACCAGGTCTGCCTGTCAGACTGCCGAGCGCTGCAATGCCCCGCACTTTGCAACTCGCGATCTACATGCCTCGGAGTTACGAGCGCCGCGTCCCGCCCAGAAGGGCCAAAACCGCCCCCACACCCCCCCCCCCTTTAACATGCCCCTTCATGCGGGGGCAGTGAAAGGGGAAACGCTGATTAACATCGCATCCCTGCCCCGCAGGGGATTCGGGCTGGGGAGGCGCGGGTTACCCCAAAAAACGGCGAAAAAGCCCTTTCATAATGCGCCCCAAAGAGTAAAAATTAGATTATAAAAATTTTGAAAAATGTGTGGTCATTAGGCCCTTTGGTTTGTTTTTGGGTATTTTTTATATTTTATTTAGTTTTTTTGGGGGGGTAAGGTAGGATAAAGATAAATCATTAATTCTGGCATTGTTTTCTATAACCTATTGTTCCTCCACTCTGGGCGGATCTGGGTGCTTTATTTAGGACCCTATCTATCTTTTCAGATCAGCAGCGTACCCTATGTATTACGGAAGTGCCGCAGATTTTCACTGCAGATTTTTCTCATTGCTATAAGTAAAATCCACAGCCACCCATAATATAGATTTCATTGCATTACTGTCCTTATCATTGCTAGTCCTAATTATATATTAATTGACATGATTGTCATGATTGACATAATATTGCACTTTACCTGAGGGCTACAAGGCTTCCACAGGCTTGCATTTTCTAACCTTTCCATGGGTGCGAACATGAGCTCCATGATTTGGCTTATTCAGTAACAAAAACCTTTGACTTGCTCTTAAAGGATAGATTGTGTGTATAGTTGTTATTCAGAACAGGCCCCCAAAAGTGTAAGCTTAGAATAGAGATCTTGTCGCACTTGAGGGTGACTCTGCATTCTGTTCTATAGGAGTTGTGAGTAGAGCCAAGCGGCGTGTTCGGTCATACTCAGTATCGATCTGTATTCTTATCGATATGCCATCAAATTCTATGGTGGGAATACCACTTGAACTGTATTTTTCACTAAAACCTATAAATTACTGTTTGTTTTAAACAAATCACCCAAAGGAGGATGACCTGCTCTGTTTAACATCTAACTATTGAAAGAGCAATTTTACATTCCAATATGCTGCCAAAATACCAATAATATATTAATCCAATAACATAATAATCCAAAAACCAAAATGAGCCTCACTGGAATTAAAAAAGAGAGTGGTGATAGTAAATAATGGACATATGGGGAAAGACACCTACTGCATGATGATCCCATACCTTAAGGAAGCTGACAGAAAAAAAACAAGATTAGGCTAGGTACACAGCACGTCTCTGGTTTCCAATTAACACACATGTCAGACTGTATACGTTAAACCAACGTCTCTACAGATGCCTAGAAGTGGCATCTATCACCCTGGGTCCCCCTCTCAGACGGCCCACAGGGGGAAACCCAGTGGGGCCCTTTACTGGCAGCATGGGAGATATGGTTTTTTAAAAGGCTATACATTCTTGGAGGAGGCAGTAAGGCAAAGAGAAAGAGGTAAAAAGCATAAGGTATATTGTAAGAAGTAAGTGAGCAGCTGTAGGGTTAGCCCCCAGAATTAACTTCACAGGTGGGACCGCAAAATTAAATTCAACTGGTGGGCCCTAGGCACCCCAGTCCAACACTGGGTCTCACTGTAAAAAAGCCTAGCCTATTAAAGTTTATGATTTTGTAATGCCGTTGTATAGAATAACACTCCTACACTATTTTATACTTTATTTTTTCGGTATATAAACTTATACCAGCGAATTGTAGACCAAAAAGACACAGTTTGGGGCATCTATACTATGAATTCACTTAGTGTATACCTTGGGAGATTTCCTGCCATACACACTAAATGCATATCATAAACGTGGTGTGCATCTAGCCTGTTGAGCATGCGTCAGAAACAGACATAAAAAGATACCGAAAGGAGGAGAAAGAAAGTAAAAGGGCCCAAATTTGATGAAAAAAAAGAAAATGGCACAAAGCTTGCCATGGGTACATCCACCCATCCAACATACAGTATCACAGGTGGCCAACAGTGCATCCGTGGTGGGCGCAAGCGCTTTTAAAGGGGGGTTTTCCCGGGCGCAAGTTTCTACCTTCCTTTTCAGCAAAGGGAGAATGCAACAAATCACCTGACTCATGAAGGCTGCAGGGGGTGGGGGGAGGAGGTGAGTAAGGATGAGGAATAAGGGAGCGCCCCAAAACTTAAATGAAATAATAAACAGTCAACAGTGGGGTTTTAATACAGCAAGACACAGCCTCGACTGCCTTTTACCCGGGCCTTAAAAGTCATTCATTTTTCCCCGTCATAAAAAAGTGTTTACGCAAGCGCGGCTGTAGCCCTGGGGGCGGTTAGTGGAAGCTTTCAGGGAAAATAAGGGGGATTTAAAAAGCTGTAACTCTCAGAGTCTTCACTTTTTGAATCACATATTTTTTGAAAAGTGATTAAAATACCCTTTTTTTTTGGAGGTTTCCACGTCAACATTACATCGTGGCAAAACCCCTTTAAGGATAACCACCAAAAAATAGCCCAGACCAAGAGATCAATAGAGGAATGTTAATTTTTCTAAAGATTTAGCCACCTTGCCACTGTCTGAAGTTTTGGGCAGTCCCGGGTTTGAACCACTGTCAGGAGACTCCCAAGACAGGAGGCAATAGACAATCTGAAAATATAGCAGTGGGGGCAGCGCATAAATAAAGTCATATTTAAATTAACAACTTGGTATTGTAAGCACTTACAATTCCTATGCGTTTTGGACCATTGCAAGTCCTTAGTTGTGGCAGTACGCTCTATTTTCAGAATGTAAGCTGATTAACAATAGTTAAATCATAGTATTCCTGATTTCACACAACTACCTTAAGCAAAAAATGTAAAATGGTAAAAAATGTTGTAACTACTAGTTAGTTATAAATCAACATATTGCCCACATTAGCGTTATTACCCCTGATTGAGGTGTTTTTATGACTAATGCTCAAAATCCTGTGTAAGGATTATTTTCTGTAATAAATCTTTGAAATGCGGTGGTTAATATTCTTCTGTTCTTGAAAATAGCTTGTCCATGACTAACATCATGTGTATCTAGAACTTCCGTTCTAACTGTTCCCGCAGTAAACCATGGTGATATGATTGCTTATTCTAAGATATTAGCCATGGTAAAAGCAAATCTGCATTCACAAAGTGGTTTATTTATTACGTTCGCTTTATAATTTTAAAAGCAATTAATTGCATGAACTCATGTGGGCCAAGTTTTCAGAAAATTATAAAGTTCAACCTGCGGGCATTTTAAAGAATAAATGGAGTTAGGCTCACATGTTGCCTTTCTCAACTGCATTAAAGAGGCAAGCAGAAAATGCAGGTACTTAGAAAAACACATGAAGTAAAAACATACATTTTTTAGAATGCAAGGGATTTTATAAAGATAATAAAGGCTTATGGGCAGAGAGCCGAACTCTCCAGCGCCCTCTATTTGATGTAGCAATCCTCAAGTCACATTTGACACACTGAGCCTTGGAATGTGACAAGGATTCAAGCTATTGGAAGGTGATTAAATCCTCACCCATCAACATGGTGCTCATTCTCCCCAATGAGACACCTCACCCCTTCTGAGCCATACTCACCTGTCACCTAGCCAGCCAGTAAGTTCTACTCTGCACTGATGAGATAAGCCTACAAAAAACGGGCAACTAATATTGAAACCATAAGGTAAATAACAAACAAGCCACCAACAACAACCTTATGGAAAATTAGAATAAATCTTTATTATACCAAATAATGCAAAACAATAAAACAATGAAAAACTAACAAAAAAACTAACAAAAAATAAAATATACACTAACCACCCAACAGAAAAAAAGGCTACTACTCTCCACCACCTATGAGTATATAAGCTGAAAAAAATACATCTGGCCAAAGAAGTACAAACATATTATAAATGCTAATGCAATATAGAACATACTTAGCCAACCAGCCACCTACGTGTGGAAAGGAGCCAAACCCCTAGTGTATATTTTATTTTTTTGTTAGTTTTTCATTGTTTTATTGTTTTGCATTATTTGGTATAATAAAGATTTATTCTAATTTTCCATAGAGTTGTTGTTGGTGGTTTGTCTGCACTGATGAGGAGCAATAGCTGCATGCAGATGAACAAAACTGGCAGTGATTTGAATCCTTTTCTCATTGCAAGGCTAAGTGAGTCACATGTGACTTCAGGATTGCTACATTCAATAGAGGGTGCTGGAGAGTTCAGCTCTTTTCCCATAAGTCTTTGTTATATGCAAAATACCCAGTGATGTGGAAAAGACGATTAAATCCTTACACATCGACATGGTGCTCATTCTCCCCAATGAGATAGATCACCCAGTGTTTTTATAACTAATTTAAATTTGGAACGCAGATGAAATCTGGATTAATTAACAACATGAGTTTTTCTATTTCTGCATGACTTGGTGCATTCAAAAGATGCAATGTAAATCCATCCTGAAAGAACACACATAAAGGATGTTTAAGGGCAACTTCACACAGTACAGTTTTGGTGCTGTTTTTAACTTGCAGCACTACACTGCAATTAAACTGTCTTTATTACCAGCAAGCTTCTTTTAGTTATCGAATTTGTCTGGTGTTACAAATAAGTAAGCATTTAGGGTGACATGTATAAACGGGGGGGGCCTGCGCCAGAGGTCTGTGTACGGGGCTGCACAAGTATTCTGGTGTCCTTTCAGCTCAAGAACTGGCGCAGTCCTGTTCTCTAGACACACTCCAAAATTAGACGCTTTATGCGGCGCCGCGGCACTTTGTAATACGCCTAAGATGTGGGGGCGTGCTAGGGTAAAGAAAAAAAAAATAATTCAATGAAATCATGTTTATTTCTTTATTTTTGTTACACCCATACTATAGATCAGTGGCTACCGAAAATAAAGAAATAAAAATGATTTTAGTGAATTATTTTTTTTTTCATTCCCTTTTCATTTTATATACAGATCGGTACAACTTCTGTAGTCTTATCATTTGATTTGGGCCATGTACTGTTGTATTCCCGATTGCATTAGAAAATCCATAGGAGCGTCGCTCGCTCTCCCATTGGTCCAAATAACCGCGCCTCTTTTAAGTTAGCCAATCACAGAGCTCGCTCGAAATTTCTTTTCCCCATAGAACTCTATGAGAAAGTAGCTCGTGCTCTGATTGGCTAAGCTGGATGAGCCCCCGCTAGCTCAACCAATCAGCTCTTTTCTGCATTTTTACTGTATTTTGAACTGTCCCGCCTTTGAATATGATTGGTCAATATTTCTCCATAGGATATAATGGGTCGTTGTCGCTCCTATTCTGATTGGCTGGCTTCTGGCGACCAATCAGAAGAGCTTAAACAATTTGAATTACTGTATTTCCCAGCAATTCTCTATATCCTAATTCCTTATGTAGCGCCGGTCTCGGCGACACACGCGTTGTTCGGGATTTAATTGATTTATGTTTATAGAAGGTTTGAGCTCTTTTTCAGAGAATATTTTACAACTAATATAAATGATTTTTTTAATCTTACTCATGCCGCACGGCGTGAGAGCCGAGATTTCATTGCGCCGATCTCTCATAGACTACAATGGGAGAGTAGCGCCTCCGATTGGTGGATAGCCAAGCCCCGCTAGCTCAGCCATCAGCTCTTTTCGCATTTTTACTGTATTTTGAACTGTCCCGCCTTTGATTCTGATTGGTCAATAGTTCTCCATAGGTTTTAATGGTTCACTGTGGCTCCTATTCTGATTGGCCGGTTTCTGCTGACCAATGAGTATAGCTTACAGAATTTGAATTACTGTATTTCCCGGCAATTTCCAATATCCTAATTCTTGATATAGCGCCGTTCGAGATTTTTGGAAAGTGATTTTTTTTATGTATTTTTTTATTTTTGAGGTTTGAGCTCTTTTCTGAGAATGTATTCCGCCTTTATAAAGGCGATTTTTTTATTCATACTCCGCACGACATCTTTAATGATTTCTCGCTGTTTTCCAGTCTGTCTCGAATCGGAACACATCTTCAGCGCAGTCCTTCTGCGCCTAAGTCCCGCACTGCGCCCCATACACTGGCGGGGGAGGCGGACTTTTCCCCGCATGTATGAGCGCACCTCCTCGGACGGCGAATCTTAGGCATAGCGCCGCACTGCGCCCATGTCCCCGCACTGCGCCCCACACACTGGCGAAGCGCGGCGTACTTTACATGATATGTATGAGTGCACTACCTCGGGCGGCGAATCATAGGCGCAGCGCCGTACTGCGCCTAATTCCCGCACTGCGCTTCAAACACTGGCAAGGCGCGGTGGACTTTACATAGTATGTATGAGCGCGCCCCAGTGCCGACATAAATCAGGCGCATATTTTGCCGGAAAACCGGCGGAAAGGTGCGCCCCGACGTGGCGAGATTCATACATGTCGCCCTTAGTTTTATTTAAGTTTAATTAAAAATATACATCTTTCCATCCGTTATCAAATTAGATCCATAAAACGAAATTACATATGAAAAACATTTTAATGACGTCTATTTTCTAACAAGAACAAGCATTTTATGGAATATTCATTTTCCTGTTTTTTAGTCGCTTTTTTAGATTAAAAAAAAAAAAAAAGCTACTACCAAACTGTAACCAAACACTACTGACATAGTGCTCCCACTAAAATATTAAATCCAATATTCCTCCTATACCATTTCCCATTGCAATGATTTTTATTTACATCAGAATCATCTGTCCTATCACCTTCTAAGAGTCATAAGATTTTATATTTTGCTGTCTACACAGCTGTGTGAGGGCTTGTTATTTTGCAGGTCATAGTTTTTAAAGGGGTTGTCTCACCACACTGTTTTACAGAGCCAAAAGCAGCTTCAGATGCATCCTATCTCTTAATAGTTAGGCTGTGAATGGTTCTATAGCAGAGATTAGCATATCAGCTCGGCATTCACAGCTCTTCTAATAGCACTGTTATGAGAGTAGGAGATGTTATCTATAAGTGCAAAGAACTACTGAGCTCAAAGTAAACAAACAAAGGAAACAAATTACTTGTATGAGATAACACACCATTCTCAAGCTGCCATCAATCTGACCTGTGGTGACATCATTTCCTGCTATCAGATAAGACAGAGCAGAGAGAAAAGGGAATAGCAGGTCAGTAACCTAGAGATACCTGTGTGCACTCAAAGCTGATAACATCTATCTTATCTCCTCAACATAGCCAACAAAATAAAGCAATATATTTGGAAAAACTCTTCAATTACTATTCCCTACATGTTGTGAGACAATCCCGTTAATGGTACAATTTACTGCACCACATACTGTACTTGGAAACCAGAAAAAAAAATATTTGTGGGATGAAATTTGAAAAACATAATTGAACAATTTTTGGTGGGGATTGGGGTGTTTTTAGAGAGTTCACTGAGTGGTATATATCAAATGTTATCTTAATTGTGAGGTTCAGCAAAATTCCAGCTATACAAAATGTATAAAGTATGTTTTAATACCAATAAAAAGGGGGGGGGT
>JAODAL010078969.1:0-12733 GCA_025379985.1 Phyllomedusa bahiana | reverse complement strand
GCCCCTTCATAAAGCATCCTTAACAACCACAGACATTTTCAGGATCTGGGCAACGTTTTTTCTACTTTGTATACCCCTGGAAAACTTGGCGTTTACACTTAGTGTGTTATAGGGTTTTGTAGCCCGATGGACCCCTAAAGTGTCATTTCACCATCCATTGACCTGCTCTGATATACTGTACATTTTACATTGTTTTTTTTTGTTTTTTTTTTTCCTAAGAGGCCAGGTAGGTGACATATTTCATTGTTATGTTGCACTTTGGATTCAGGTTAATGTTCAATTCAAATTCAGGTCAGACTAATCGAATTTTGACAAACTCTTGAAAAAATTCCCCTAATGAAAAACCCAACCCTAATGGGTTGTGGTTTGGAGTTAGGGTTGTGTAAGGTAAAAGGTTTTACGTGTTTTTGTGTTCTGTTACTTACCCCCCTTGCATCATTCCCGTTATCTCGCTTCACGTAATGATTTTTTCACTTGTAAAAGATAGGAGTTAGGGAAAGGGGGTCAAAGATAGAACGATTAGAGTGGGAAAGGTTTGGGTTGGAGTGGGATTAGGGTTGGGGAAGGTCGGGGTTGGAAAGGGGTAACTTATTTAAAAGGGAGGATTATTGGTTTGATCGATTTAAAATTGGGGGGGGGATTAAGTGGGGTTTTGGTAGGGGTTTTAAAAAATTTTAATTGGTTTTACAAAAAATGTTTTTTGTTTTTTCTATGGGACTAGATTTTGGGTTTCCCCTTGATCATTTTATAAGGTTAAAAAAATTCTTTTTCAGATCAAGGTTTTTTTTTAGCGGATTAGGGTTTTTTGGGGGTTGCTAAATTTAAAAAAACCCCCATTCTTTGGTAAATTGGTTCTAGATTTGAGATAATGGACATTCATGAAAAAATGCATTCCCCTAATCACTTGGTGTGTAAAAAATGCAATAGTTTTGGTCTGTCTTTTATCTTTTAACGTGTTTAGATAATTAAAATCCCATTATTATTTTGTATTTAATTTGTAGACCCATAAGGGACTTTCAGATGCCAGAATTTAAGTAAATTTGTAGGCGAAGGAAGTCGTCTTTTTAAAAAATTTTTCAACCAGTTTGGTTTATAACAAAGGGTTTTTTTCCAAAAAGGTAAAATATATGTAAAAATTATGATTCCAAGAAGAGCCCGAAAACAACAATCCCGATGTTTTGCTACACTTGGGGAGTACATAGTGGAAAAACAAAGAAGAAATCCACAGCCTTTTGCACGAGTAAACTGGTTTATTTTGGAGACAGTTAAGATAGGTAAGCCTTGGGGCCCCCCATATTGTTTCAAAACAGTATAGAGCCCTAAAAAAGTGGTAAATGGTGAAGAAAAGTTTAATTTGGCCAATGGTTTGGGAAACCCCAAAAAAAACCCCCATGTAAAAATTAAGGCTTAATTGTTCAAGAAGCTCGTGGGATTATTTGATTTGGGAAAAGAAAGACGCCTATTTTTACATGGCATAAGTTGCCATACCGTGTTTCCCGATTACCAAACCATCACTGTCGATTCTGAAGAAGGGGGGATTGGGGTGTATGGGAGGTATAGCAGTGGAAGTGAATATGAAGGAAGCTTTTTGGGACCACAAAACCCAAAAAATAACTCAATGACCTGATTCGAGACTTAAAAGGGGTTTTTTTAAAATCGTAAAAAAGACATGTTCGGGATTATGGGGACATTTAAAAAAAAAAGCCCCTTTGATTTGGGTTTAGCAATATAAGTTTTCTGTAAATCTGTATTCGTTTTTTCTGCTGCTGCTGGGGGGGGAAACCCCCCGGGGCTTCCCCCCCCCCCCCAGACAGGGGCCCCCCTGCATTTGTGATTGGCTTGAAATTTCTTTTTGGGGCCCTGATGGGTTTACGCCGCCAGACAGGAAATGAAACCGACCACCCCCCCTGCGCGGGTGATTGGCTTTCCTGCACACCCCGGGCCACAGTATAAACCCCCCGCGGGCCCAGGGCGATTTTTTCCGCTTTTTTTTTTGGGGGCGGAATTGCCCTGATTTTTTGTGGGGGCCCCCCGGGGGCGCGCTCATACATACAATTTTAAAGCCCGCCGGGGCCCTCCCCCGGGGTTTTTTAGGCGCGTGGGGGGTCCGAGGCGCGGGTGGGGGGGCTCGCCCTAGGATTCGGCCGGGGGAAAGGTGGGTCCCGGCCCCAAAAATGCGGGAAAAGTCCGCCCGCCTGGCCAGTGTGTTAGGCGCAGGGCGGGGCCCCGGGGGCCCCAGTGCGGCGTGCCCCTATGATTTCCCCCCGGAGGGTAGCGAAATCTTTAAAATGCAGGAAAGTGCCAGTGGTGGGGGGACAGGGGCGGGGACATGGGCATAGGGCGGGATTAGGCGGCCGTGGGGGAGCTGCGCCAAAAAAACAGTTCCGAGGGGGGGGGAAAAGGTTTGGGGAACAGCGAAAAAAATCATTCCAGATGTCGGTGCGGGTATGAATCAAAAATCCCCTTTTAAAAAAGGCGGCAAACTTTCCCCAGAAAAGAGCTGAAACCTACAAAATAAAAAATAATAAAAAAAAAAATTTTTCATTTTCCCAATTTAATCCAAATTTTCAAGAATTAGGTTTTTGGGGAAATTGCCGGGAAATACATTTAATTAAAAATCGGAAAGCTATTCTGATTGGTCGGCTAAATTTGCAATCGAAAGGAGCGACAGTAAACCCATTGAAAAACCTTTATGGGGAAGTTTAGCCCAAAATCAGCACCCCACGGGGGGCCATAGTTCAAAAACAGTAAAAAGGGCTGAAAAAAAGCTGTTTGGGTTTTAAGTCCGGGGACTTGGCTAGCTCACCCCAATCAAAAAAGACGACAGAAAACCCTTCTAGCCAAATGGAAAATTATTGCCCAATCAGAAAGGAGCAAAAACAAAGACCCATTCTAGTCTATGGGAGTTTAGACCAATCAAAATCCACGGGGGATAATTCAAAATAAGTAAAATACAGAAAAGACTGATTGGCTGAGCTAAAACGGGTGCTTTCTTTCCCCGCCAATAAGCGCAAACTACTTCTCCCATTATGGGCTATGGAGAGATGGGTCGCTCTGAAATCTCGGGTCTCCCCGCGCCGTGCGGGATGAAGTAATTAAAAAAAAAATCTTTTTTTTTAAGTTAAAAACTTCTCAGATAAAGAGCCGAACCCCTTTTTTCAAATAAAGGCTAAAAACCCGAAAAAACGGGGTTTGTCCCCCGAACCCGGGGCTACCTGGGAATTGCAATAGAGAGAATTGCCGGGAAAACAGTAAATTTCAAATTGGTTTTAACTATTCTCTTGGGGCGGGAAAAAACCAGCCCAAACAGAATGGGGCGACAAAGTCCCTTATAAACCTATGGAGTAGAATTGACCAATCAGAAAAAGGAGCACCCAAAGTCCTATTATTCCTTGGGGGAAAAATTTACCAATATATTCCCAAAGGGGGGACAGTTCAAAATACAGTAAAAATTTCAAAAAACGAGCCCGATTGGTTGAAGGGGGCGGGGGCCGTCCAGCTTAGGGCCCAAACAGAGGGGCGGCTAAATTTCTCAAAAGAGTTCTAAAGGGGAAAAAAAATTCTTTTGGGCCCTCTGTGGGTTTGGCTAAGTTTAAAGAGGGCGGGGCCGGGGGTTTTGGGCCAAAAGGGGAGAGCGAGGGGACGCTCCTATGGGTTTTTTTTTAAAGCAACTGAAAAAAAAAATGTAAAATTTGGCCCAAATCAAAAATTTTTAACCCCCACAGGGAAATGGTCCCGATGTGTAATAAAAAAGAATGATAATATGGGGAAAACAAAAAAAAAATTAAATCAATAAAATCATGTTTTTTTTTTATTTTCGGTTTTTGCCCAAAAGGGTCAATTTGTAAAGGGGTTTCAAGAAAAAAAGAGAAAAAAATGATTTTTATTTTATTTAATTTTTTTTTTTGGGAAACCCCCCTATTATTTTTCATTTTATATACACACGGGGCCACTTCTGTAGTGTTTTTAATTTGATTTGGGCCATTTTACAGTTTTTTTTTCAGATTCAATAGAAAACCCATAAAGGGGCGGGCGCTCCCCTCTCCCCCTTTGGTTTTAAATAAGGCGCCTTTTTTTAAAATTTGCCAACACAGAGCGCACTCAAGAATTTTTTTTTCCCCATTTTAAAACCCATGAGGAAAGTAGCCCCGCGCTCCCGATTTGGGTAAAAACTGGGCGAGCCCCCCGCTGCTTCAACCAAACAGCTCGTTTTGCATTTTTACTGTATTTTGAACTGTCCCGCCTTTTAATATGAAATTGGGCAATTTTTCCCCCAATTTGGATATAATGGGGCATTTTAGCTCCTATTCTGATTTGGGCAATTCTCCCCATAGGTTAAATGGGAATTGTCGTCCCCATTCTGAAATTTGGGTGGTTTAAAGCCGGACCAATGAGAATAGCTTAAACAATTTGAATTAAATGTATTTCCCGGCAATTTTTCTCTATTGCAATTCCCCTTTGTAGGGCCGGGGCCCCCGGCGGGCAAAAGCGTTGTTCGGGGGTTTTTAAAATGCTTTATTTTTAAAAGAAGGGTTTGGCTCTTTTTTCTGATAATGTTTTTTAAAATTTTAAAAAAAATCATTTTTTGTTAATACTTTCATGCCGCTCCCGGGTTTAGCGCCGAGATTTCAGAGCTCCCCATTTTCTCCATAAAACCCATAATGGAGAAGTAGCTCGCGCTCTGATTTTGGGTTTGGGAAGGGCAAGCACCCGCTTGCTCAGGGCCCAAACAGCTCCCTTTTTTTGTTTTTTACTGTTTTTTTTAATTATCCGCCGTGGAAATTCGATTTGGGCTAAACTTCTCCATTTGCCCGAATGGGTCTTGTTGCTCCTATTCTGATTGGCCCACTAGCCAAAAAGGCCCCCCCAAATTTACCAATTTAGCCTTTTTTTTTCCCGGGCTTTTTACTGTATTTGAATTATCCCGCCGTGGTTCCCGTTTTTTTTTCTAAAATTTTCCATAGACAGAATTGGGGGCTTTGTTGCTCCTATTCTTTATTGGGGCCCAACTAGGGCCCAAACCCCCCCCTAAACTCGCCAACAGCCTTTTCCTTTTTCTTTTTACTGGTTTTTTAATTTTCCCCCCCCGTGGATTCTGATTTTGGTTTTAAATTTTTCCCCTGAAATAGAATTTGGGGCTTTGTCGCTCCCATTCTGATTGGCCCAGCTAGCCCCAAACCCCCCCCCTAGCTCGGGCCCAAACAGCTCTTTTTCCCCGGGCTTTTTTTCCCGTAATTTTTTAATTATCCCGCCGTGGATTCTGATTGGGCAAACCTTTTCCCCCTAAAGGGTTTTAAAAAGGTTCAAAATGTCGCCCTATTCTGATTGGCTGGTTTTTTGCCGGGCCAATGAGAATAGGTTTCAGGGAAATTTTAAATTACTGTATTTCCCCCGGCCCAATTTTTCAATATCATAATTCTTATATTGCGCGTTCTAAGTTTTGGAAAGGGGTTTTTTTTATTATGTTATTTTTTCCCTTTTCGGGGGCTCTTTTCTGACAATTTTTTCCCCCGGCCTTTATAAAGGCGTTTTTTTTCAGAATCTATCCTGCGCACGGAGCGGAGCCCCGGGAAAATTTTCGGTCGGGGATCTTCGACCCGTTTCCCCTCGCATTTTTGGGTCCTGCTTCAATTTCCCTTTCTGTCGGAGCATTTAGCCCAAAAAAAACCGGGTTTCTGCCTGTGGGAAAGCGGGCCCCGGAGGGGGTGCAGGCGCCTCGCTTTTCCCGGGATTTCCCCAAATCTACTTTGCCCAGAGTTTTCGGGGCCCCCGCCCCCGTCCCCCCCCGGGAACGCCTACCCCGCGCCCACAACCGCGCCCACGGGCCGCCCCTTCATGGGGGCGCAGCTGAAAGTGGGGGAACACGGGCGCCCTAACACTGAACCCCCGGGCCCGACAGCGGGTTCGGGCTGGGGGGCGATTATTTGCCAAAAAAGGGGCAAAAAACCCCGTTCCAAAACATTTTGGCCCCCTCGGGTTTTTCCCCCCTCCCCTCTGAGCTTTTTAAAAAATCGTTAGGGGGGGGGGGCGTGGCTACTATGGCCGAGTAGAGACGTGCTGGTTGAGTTTCCTCGTCGGGGGCTAAAATTTTTCCTTTGGAAAAATTTTCCGGCCCCCAAAAACGGGGGGAAAAAGGGCCCCCCAGGAGGAAAAGGGGGCAAATTCATTTTCTTCGAGCCCTTTTTTTTCACCGGCAGGGCCCCCTTCTCCTACAGCCCCGGGCGGGGGGCAGTGGAAAATTTAAAAGGGCCCGGGGCCCCGGCCCAGGGGGGGGGGCAGCCAGAGCGCGGCTCCCCCGGGGAACGCGGAGGGCCACACCCCCCGCACCGCCCCCCTGCCCGGAAAACCCCCAACAGCATCCCCCTACCGAAAAACCCCGCATAATACCGGGAAGGAGCAAAACACAAGCGGGGATCCCCGCACTCGCCCCAGCGCCGCCGCAGGGCCCCGGGCCCCTGGGGAGAAAAGGGGAAATTTGTGGCGCCAAAAACCCCTTGCCGGGGGACACAGACGGGAGCCACCCACTGGGGGAACGGCTGCACCCCCCCGAAACCTCCCAGCTCTGAAAAAAAGCCCCCCGTGCTTCCCCCCTGGCTCCAGGCCTAAATGCAGTGCCCCCGGCATACCAGCATAAAATGCATCCTCTCCCAAAGCCCAGCTTCAGGGGTCCCCCTGCCAACCTCCAGTTTAAAACCCCGGGCATTCCAACATCTCACGGGGGATTTTCCCAGTCACCCCTTCAGGAGTTAGGGGCCCCTGGTTTCTTGCGCTGTGGGGGGCCGACCCCCAAAAGAGGGAACCCTATTAAAAGACCCGGGACTAAAAAAAGGGGCACCTGACCATCCCCAGGGGGGAAACTATATCCCGGGCCCCTGGCGTCGCCTCAACATGTTTTTCTCCACCTGCCCCAAAGGCCCTTCGCGGGTTTTTTATCCCCCCCACGGGGTGGAAGGGCCGCGAGTGGATAAAACTTTTCCCCACATTGGTCACCCGGGCCTCTTCCGGGGGGCATATCCCCCTTTTACTTTCAGAAAACCCCTTTTCTCATTCCTCCTTGCCGGGGACTTTTTTAACCCTCAAGATTTTTTTCCCAAATCATCCATCGGGACGGGGGGCCCCAGGACCTCCGTTTTCCAGCGAACTCCCCGGCCCCATATTTTTCTTTTTGACAGTATGGCCCATTTACACCGTCCAACGTTCCCCCAAGACTTCCCCCTTTTTTAAAGGGGGTTTCGCTAAACCCAAAAACCGGGGGGACTCTGCTAAAACCAAAAGGGACAACAGGCTAGGGGACTTTGGAAATTCTAGGTTTTTTCTTTATCCAGTCCCTACCTTTCAAAAAGAGGAAATTTTTTCCCACTTTCCAAACAAATACTGGGGGAAAGTGCAGGCAGGAACTCCCCCTTCCTTTTCGTGGTAAAAATGTCCTTCCAATACTAGAGTGACAAAAATTTTTGATCAAGCTCAAGCTAAAACATCTTCGTCTCATCCCTCCCTAAACTGGGGGTGGTGTCTCAGAATTTCCGCCCCCAAATTCTTACGCTCCAAACTTTCAAATGGATGACATTAAAAAAAGGGGCAGGGGGAACAACCTGCGCATAAGAGGGTTACCTGAAGCAACCCCCAAATGAAAGGGTTTATTTAGGGTTTTTTTGTCTTCCATTTTAAATGATTTTCTGGGCCGGCCCCCCCCATCTGCTCAAATAAAAATTTAAAGGGCCCCAGAGCTTTAAACGGGTTCCGGGCCCCCCCCAAATCCTGATGACCTCCCCCAGAGACGTTATCTGCAGGATCCTTGTTTCGAAAATGAAAGAAGACATTCTTTTTTGAAGCGCGAGGGCCGAAAAAACAGTGACATTTCAGGGTCCCCAATTGGACCTTTCAAGCCCGGCCCCTAAACACCCTAGCCCAGCGGGAACTTTTGAAGCCGCTCTTGGACTTTTTCCCCGGGGAAAACGGGGGACATCTCTTTTCTTTTGGGGGTTTCCCCTTTTCCCGCCCTAGATGCCCGCCTGGCCCGGGCAGACATTGATTTTTTTCGCTCCCCCTGAGGCCCTACCACCCGTATTTGCAAACCCCTTTTTAATTTTCCAAAATTTTTAAGTTTCCCAGGACGGGCCCACGTTGCTCACTTTAACAACTGGGGATCCCCAACGGAAGCGCAGCGAAACGGGGAAGCTCCTAAATTTCCTACAGCAACCTGCCCCCCAGGGGGATAAATTTGACAGAAAAAAACCGCCCCGGGAAGGGTTCCCAAAGCACAAAGGGGGAAAGCTGTGACCTCTCCCCTTCAAAGACCCCCTGAAATTTGTCTCCCGGGGATGCTCCCGGGGGCTGGGGGAAAGAGACCCCCCCTGTTTCCCCTAGATACGGCCCCTTTTAAAAAATTCCCTGCTCGTTGTATGCATTTTCCCCTTTCCCTTTGGTTCCACGCCAGACCCGACGGGATTTGAGACACCCTTTAATCCCCTGGAAATTACCCATGGGGAAAAACTTTTTTTTTTTTTTCCCCCCCGGGTTGTTTTGGTTTTTTAAAGGCCGGATGAATTTATTTAAATCTTTCATTCCCTGGGCCGGGGTAGCGCTCCTGTTCGTGTTTCTTTTAGTTCTCTCCCAAAATTCTGGGCCCCTACCCATACCCTCCCCAGTGGGTGGAACTCCTGGCCTGATTTTTTTTTGGTTTTTACAGGATTCCCCTTTTTGGGGAGTTTTCCCCACACTTAGTTAGTGGCAGGTTTTACACCCCCTTTTGGTCTTTTTGTGTGTGTTTCCCCTTTCCCCTTTAAAGTTTCTTTTCAGCTCCCCTTTTTTTTTTCCCTTTCCCCCACCCCCTTCCTCTTTTCCCCGAAAGGGTTTCCCCCCTTTTTTTTTTTTTTGTTTAGCCTCCTAAAGGGTTGCTGTACTTGGGGACCCCCCTTTTTATGGGGACTTCCCAATGTTTTTTTAAAAACGCGAAGGGCCTCAACACCCCAAAAAAAGGAGCAAAAAATTCTAAAAAATCATTTTCTAGCCCGGAAAGGTACACAGGTTGTGTTTGCAAGAAATGCTTTTTAAAAATTTGGGCCATGCCCCAGTCATCAAAAAAAACCCATTAAAACTTTTGGGCCCACTTAAACCCCAATTTTTCTGGGGCCCGGGCCCCCCCCCCAGGGGAGTAGCTATTTGTATTCACCGTTCCCTTGCCCACCAGGTTTTTTAGCTGTATGGTTGATCCGGGGGGACCTTTTCCCTTTTATTTTGGTTATTTTCTGGGGGGGGTCAGATATTCACGATAATAAATGCTTATGCGAAAAAACGTAAACCCGGGCCTTTTTTTTTCGTGAATCTTGTATATCGCTTGCCCCCCTTTGATCCGGGGGACTGTGGTGATGTGTGGGGATTTTAAATTTTAAACCCCCCTTCCCCCCCCCCTTTACAATCATCTGGAAAAAACGTCTTTTCTCCCCTATTTTCCCTAATCAAAAAAGGGGCAAAAAAGCCCCCCCCTTCCCCCAAAATTCAGTTATGCGAAACATGGGGGGCTCCAACACCCGGCAGATAGAGATTACCCCTTTTTTTTTCCCCCCCCCCTGGCTCTATAGTCGCTGGACTATGTTTTGTTTCCGCACTCTCCCTTCCTGGCAAACGAAACCCCAAAAATAGGAAATTCTTATGGTCTGATCATGCTTTCCCGTCTTTTCCTTTGCTCAGGCTGGCCTAATTAAAATAGGGGGGTTGGAAAATTTGGGGAAGCTGAATGAATCGTTTTTTTCCCTTTGGGTCCTCCCCTGGGGTCGCTGACTAAACAGAGCCAAACCAAATTTTTTGAATGGCATGTAGGACCCCTTTTTCCCCTTTCCCATAGTGCATTGGGGGCCCTTAAATTTTGGGCCTTAGGGGGAATATTTTTAAAGCATGGCTCCAGAATTAAAAGGGAGAAAGCGGCTCCCTAAAAAAGGCACTTTCCAGGGTCTCCCCTCGGGGAAATAGCCCATAAACAAGGCTTTTCGGCCCTATTTGCGCAAGTTTTCAGGAAGGCGCTGGAAAATCAAAAAGACTTTTTTGAATCGGCCCTGAGGTCAAATTGATTCAAATAAAACCCTTTAAAAGCCCCTTTCGAATCTGGAAACAAATGTGGAGTATGTTGGGGTAGGGCTTTTGCGTGATACATGGCTCAGTTCATGTCCCATCTATTTTAAAAATGCCTCAGGGGACCACTGTCCCCTTTCACCCGAGATATTTCCAATCCCTTTTATGCTTTTTTTTTTCAGTTGTAAACCGCCACTCGAAGACTCAGGGACCCCATCTCCCTATTTAAAAACCTTGTTACCTAAAATTTTCCAAATTCGGTGGGCCTCAGCTCTGGAGGCACCCTTTTTTTAATTCAAGAAAACCCGACTTTCATAAAATTTAAAAAAAAAAAAATTTTCCAGGGGGAAAAGTCCCGACCCCCGATGGGGGTATTTAGAAATTTTTAAGTTTTAATTAAAAACTTCCCCAGAGGTATAAAACCCCAAATTTCTCCCCGTTATAATGCCCTTCCCCAGTTTTTCCCTTTTTTTCCCCCACCAAAAAAAACCCTGGCGAAAGTCAAAGGGGGACCCCAAACCAGGGAAAAACCCCATCTTTTTAGTAGTTATCGTCCCCCATTTTCCCTTTTTTATGTGGACTTAAAAAATTTACTCCCAAAAAAAATTGCCAACAGGCTTAGCCCATTTCTGCAGGACTTTAGTCCATCCGGGCCAATTGGGGTTTTCCACCCCCCCCCGGGGGAGAGGGCCCCTTTACAACACCCTAAAAACCATGGATATTATCAATTACGCCCGTCGCCCCCGGGGGTTCCTCTTATGGTTTTGTCGTTTGGGGCGGAGAAGGGCCCTTTTACAAAGGGGCTCCCGGCCTTTTCCCGGGTTTTAAACCCTTCCCTTTGGATTGGAACCCCCAAATTTTTTTGCTAAAATTATGGCTCTGTACAAAAAATTTCCCCCCCGGCCCCATTTAAAAAATTAACGGTTTTCCCCTTTTTGAATCCTTTTCCCTCCAAATGGGACGTACAGGGGTTTCCCCTTTTCCCCCTTGCTTTTAAAATTTCTCACCTGGGAAAACTTAAAAGGGGGTTCCATAAGGGGGGAAAACCGGGCATTAAAGGGGAATTTCAAATTTGGGGCAAAAGGAGTACAAATTTTTGCTTTCCCCAGACGACCTGGCCCTTTTACCCTTACGAACCTACATGTTTCCCTTTCCTTCCCGATGGCCGAAATGAATTTGTTTCGGCTCTTGGTCTAATTTTAAGATTTTAAATTTGGGCCAAATTGGAGGGTCTTGGCCTGAGCCTTCCGGGGCCAGGATCCCAAAGCCCCTTAAAGTAAAATTTTTCCCTTTGAGTGGCCCCAAAAAGGGGAAATTTTTTACTTTAGGGGGACGTTTGTCCGCAGATTCTCTAAACTCTTTTCAGACAACTTCTTACCATTATTAAGCCAGACCGTTAAAAAATTTGGATAATTGGGGGCAAAAAGAAAAATTTTCCTGGTTTGGGGGGGATAAATTTCCAAGATGTCATCCCTACCCCAAAATTCCCTTTTATCTTTTCCAGGCTAAACCCCACCTACATCCCGTTTCCTTTCTGGAAGGAAAGGGTCCTATGTTTTTAAAAAACTTCGTCTGATCTCCACGCCGCCCACGTATAGCCTTTTATAACCCCTTTGTAGGTCCCAAAAACCCCTGGGGGAATGGGCCCCCGCCCGATTCAAGAACCCTACTATTTTAGAGGGCCCCCCGGGATGGGCCCCTTCCCGTCCCATCCCCCTTTATCAGGACAGGGAAAAAATTTTGGGTGAAATTGGCGGCGGACCCTTTGTCCCCCGGGGTCTTGCACCCTTTTCCCCCACCGGACCCCTCCTCCCCGGACTGACTTCCCCACCTCGTTTTTTTACAAGGCACACCTTTACCATACTCAGTTACTTAAAAATTTGGGACATAGCCTAAGACCGGAAAGGACCTTTCGTCCCAATCACGATAATCCCGCGTTCCCCGGGCTTCCGCTCTAAAATTTTTTTCCGGGAGGCAAAAAAACATAAAACCTTTTTTCGAGTTACCCCCGGGTCATTGCGGAAAGGACATTTAAGGGCCCTGACCCTTTTTTTAAAAGGGGGAAGGGCCCCTTCCCCGCCCTTCCCCCCCCTTTTAGTATTTCCCGCTAAACCATATTTCTTTAATAAGGTCAAAAAACACTCTCTATTTTTACGCGACCCTTTTAAAGGCCTTTGAGCAATTATTAACCCCGGGAATCAAGCGTCCGTCTTTCGCTTTTCCCCCTCCTGTAAAAAATTTTTAAAAAGCTACCCTTTCCTTCTTTAGAAAGTGAATTAGGGAAATTTGGTTCCCCGTTCACCATCCCCCAATGGGGGAGTGTTTTCCAAAACTCATGCTTTGGGGCTGTCATGGGTCTGGTCAACAAAAACATCTTATAAAAATTTTTGGGCTAGATGGTAAAAAGAGTGCCTTTTGTCCTCCCAAAAAAGGGTTTCCCCGGTGTATCTAAAAGATTGTTGGAGGTGGGGGAACACGGGGGTTTCCCTGGTCCAAAAAATCTGGTGGGAATGCCCTCTTATTAGGGGATTCTGGGGCTTTTTTTGTTTTTTTTAAAAATCAAAAAAAAGAGGTTACAGGGTGGCAATTCCCCCCTTTACCCCCGGGGGCCACGTTCCAAAAGAAAGTTTTTTACCCCCCCTCTCTAAAAAAAAAGGGCCCCTTT
>JAODAL010078968.1:0-12734 GCA_025379985.1 Phyllomedusa bahiana | reverse complement strand
ACGCAAAATAACCCCGGGATGAAAAATTGCCCCAAAAGAATTGAGCAGCCAAAAATGTAGGGGGAGTTGTATTGTAAAAACGCTGTTTCTTTAATTGAATCAACAGAACGCTTTAACCCCCTTGGATATTCAATGTGGTGAGCAGATAGCTTTTAAAATGTATATGCAGTGCATGGACACACATGGACTTAGACCCAAATTACCCCACAAAATCAAAAAATAGAACTTAAGGGGAAGAAAGTCTCTGGACAAGCTGAGACACCCCCCAAAAATCGCTGTATAAAAATCATTTTCAAAAGAGTATTACAAGCAGCCGCTGCACCTTCCCCTGTCAGTACAGTGAGAGCGGTATGAGCTCCCAGCGTCGGCCGGAAATTATATAGTGCGGTGACGACAGAATCCGCGGGTCTCGATTGGCTTCATCTCTGCACATGTCATCAGGCTATCCCCTTCTTCCCCCCAAAGGTTTTTCCCCCATGTTTACCCTGTGTCGCAGCCATTTTATAAATGAAAAGACACTTCGTTCACCCGAAGACCCCAAACTTCGACTTGTTCAAAACCCAAGTTTTTTTTTTGAAATTCTAAATGAATTCCTTTTTTAGAATAACCCTCCCCCGGCCATTTATTATACACCATGCTAGAACGGGTTGGACCCCCTTTTCCCTTTCGAATGCCTCAATTCTTCGTGGCGATTCCACAAGGTTTTGAAACGATGTAAATTGGTCCAGGGCCACAAGAGTGCCAAAAAAATTATTCCAACCCATGACAAACACAACACGAACTTTGATATAAGGCGGTGGATTCCATGCTTCAGTGAACAAGCCAATTCTACCCTCCTGGGAAATGTCGCAGCGAAACAATTGATCAACCACAAACTATTTCAAGCTTGTACTGTTTACAATGGCGTGTTCTAGGGCAAAAAAGGAAAAAGTTTCCTTTGTTCTTTAGCTGAAAATGGTAGTTTTGGCCCGGTGTGTTTCTGTGCTGTAGCCCACTGCCAAATTACGCTTACTGTAGCCCTCGGATGTAATTCGCAATAGATTGTAGCAGCGAGTGGCTATTTGAGTAAACTGTTTCTTTATTAATCAACAGGAACAGGCTTGCCCCATTTCCCCTTGTGCCTCTGGAAATCATTAAACATGTTGCAGCTCCACAGGGCACGCTCACTGGAGCTTTTTCCCCCCTTCTGTGGAAACTGGCATTCTCTGAGAACCCTAGACACTCCAAATGCGTGAAAATCAGTTTTCAGTAAGAGCTATTGAAAGCACTCGGCCAGCCCTTTCCTAGCAACAAACAACCATGGCCCGTTAAAATAGGCGACTCAAATCGCCTTTCTTCCCTTTTCATCCTGATGCTGCGGCTTGCACTTGCACTCAGATGTTTTTGACCATGTTCCCATGGCTCTAAATGCATGAGTCAAGCCACTTCGTGTTCGCCCGAATTCCCCAAATTAGTGTTTCGAGCAGTTTTGAAGTTCTAAATAAATTCCGTTTTGAGTGTATTCACCCATCTCTAGTTATAAGTGTAGGGTAACCACAATGGTTTTTGTAGTCATATGCAGCCAAGTACGAGTGCCTTGTTTTAAATCCTGGAGCCTGCACAAAAATAACTCTAAGATCATTTTTTTTCTGGGGTCACCACCTTACAGTAAATTTTAGACTTTTGCGCTACCTTATAGATTTCCCAAATAAGAAGTAGACATAAACTCCTAAAAATGTATTTAGTTCTACCTCTCAGGGAACCTATATAGGGGTCTATTGTGCATTTTGAAAGCTTTTCACAGTTTTTTTAGAATTGGGCCATGAAAATGGGGACCAAAAAAAAAACAGCTATTCCACCACTGTTTTTTGGGCTCCATTTTTACAGCATTCACCATGCAATATTAAAGACATGATAACATTATTATGTGGGCTGGTACAATAACAACAATATCAATTCTATTTAATTTTTATGTACCTGAACACTATAGAAATGCATTTTTAAAAAGTTGTGTTTTTATGTCGTTGTATTCTGATAGCTATAACCTTCTTTTTTTTTCTGTATATGGAACTGATTAAGTTGGTTTTTGAGAGATTAGTAGACATTTTCGTTGGTATCATTATGATGTACATATGACTGATCGCTTTTCATCAAGGTTTTTGGGAGGCAGGATAAACAACATATAAAAATAGTGCTTTTTGTTAAAATTTTTACAGCAGCCACCATGTTAACTTTACTCAACAGGTCAATACTATTACAGACATTACCAAAGTTACATATTTTTATGCTTTACTCAATAAAAACACTTATCACCATAGCCTGAGAGCCATAACTTTTTTTTTTTTTTACTTTTCTGTGTACAGAGAAGTGTAGGGACATTTCTAGGGTCTTAAAACATCCAGGGCAAGAGCCATCTGTGTTACGTTTTGCTCGCTAGGCCTTGGCTCAAACAGCATTTTTCCCACCACATTTTTAAATGGGGCATATATTTTTACGGAGGAACAAACAAATGTTCCTGTCACTAATTTTGCCCATGTTCCACATTAATACTGTCCATCACCTCAGCAATACACTGAACAATGAAAATCAGCAGTTACAAATCTGCTTTTATAAAAGCGCTGATCTATGATCTATGTATGACAGTACAACATGTTATATATAACATCATACAGTTACCAAATAATACACCTATATGTGAAACAAATATATCTATTATTGTTACTAAAAAAAAAAAAATCCCACAATACCAAACCCAATGATATTATTACTTAAGGACTAAATAATACTGCCAGACCATAACCAAATGTGACCATTACATGTGACTACCAGTTATACACCGACTCTGCAGACATATAAGTGATTACAAAGCAGTTACATCCAGTGACTCACAGGTGACTTTTTATCTGATGAGTCATTCACTTTCCTTTTCTTCACCATTCAGCCCAGACTGCCATGATGATTTTTCCTGGCCAACACTTTTCTCTGCATAATTTACCTCACAAACATTTTAAAATCCTTACTTTTCCAGCACTGTTTTACGTACCTATTTGGGGGATTATATACTTTCTGAATACATTTAAACCAACGTATGACATATACTGTATTTCTTCACAGCAAGGACTAACCAAGTGAGCCTTCTCCAAAGCCCATAAACCTTCGCAAATAATGATAGGTTAAACTCCACAATTCTTCAGTCTTCCTTATTTATTGTATCAAACATAAAGTCCAAAACTTTATGACAAACATTTTAAATCAGTAGAAAAAAATGCTGTGGTATACTTATGTGTCTTATGTCCGGCAAGGAGCCTCCATCCGTTTAACTGCAGTCCATAAGGATAACAAGGAGATGACAAGCATTTGGGCGGAATAGCGCACCTGTGCTGCGATGTTTTGACGGTGTAACCCGTCTTTCTCAAGCATACATTATAGGTAATACGTCTTGTTTAAATACCATATGCAGATGTGTTAAAAACTATACAAAACATAAAAGCATTTCCATCACTAAAAGCGATTAAGTTAGAAACACCTTTAAACTCAGGTTTTCATTTAAACCTTTAGGTGATAAGGATTGTGTTTTCCTGATCCAATATGCCTCTCTTTGCTGGATCTTTACACTCAACATGTTCTAACATGCACCATCTTAAACATGAAACAGTGTTATGCTTCAAAAAAATGTTTCTATATAGACCCCCATTAGGTGGAGGGCATAGACATAAAACCCAGCGTAGTTATATAGGCCCCCTCGTAAGGGGGTAGGATATAGGATCTCAGTAGTAGGGGTATATAGCCCCCCAATAAATAAGTATGTATATAGATCCACTGAGTAAGTAGGTATATAGCACCCTATTAGGTAAGTTTATTGGTCCCATTAGTAGGTAACCATGTATAGAGATATCTTTGGTAGGTAGGTATATGGGCCCCCTCAGTAGGTAGACAAATATATATGTCTCTCAAAGTAGTTTTATTTCCCAAAAGGTAGTGGTAGTTTGAGCGTTTTATTATGCAAAGTTGAAATCGCACATTTTTTATGTTGATCGATTTTTAGATCTTGCGTAATTTGGGTTAAAATTTGTGCAATCTATTAATATTGCGCCATTTTGCCGTTCCTGTCATTTTGGCGCCGCAATCAGCTTCAGAATAGGCAGAGTGGAGGGTTTTTGTGCGACGTATGAGGGGATGTGTAGGGTTGCGATTGGCTGGAAAAATACATGACCTGTTTTACATGAACACCCTTTCCCCGTTCATGTCAGTGTTGTCAGGTCCATAGCGTAGGCGTGCCTCTGCCTGTGTCCAAACAGTCAGAAAAATTTATTCATTTTTCACGAGAAAGCTCTACTGTTGCTGTGACCCTTTACAATTAGTTGATCAGAGTTTGGAAGATTTTTTGTAGTTAGGTAGAGAATTTTAAAGGAGAAAATACCGTGAAAATCCGGGGGGAAAAAGTTTGGGGGGGGGGCCCGCGGGGGAACAAGCAAGCTCTATAAAGAATATGGATATGTTAAAAAGACTTAGTTAGAATTGCCTAAAATAGCTTTATTATTAACGTTTTTTTTTGAAATATTTTGGATAAGGAACCCTGAACTATATTAGGATAACATCTTTTTTTAGTAACTGCGGTCTCTTTTTAGGTGCAAACTCCACTTTTATTATAAATTACTTTCAGTAGGTGTTTTTTTTCAATTTTCCCTTTTTCCCAGCTTTTGTTATTTTAGCCCCCTTGCAGTTAAATTTGACCCAGAATTTTGTATCAACAGGTTGTGGTGAAAAAATACCTTTTTTATCCGAATACATTTAGATACGTGTTTTTTCACTTTGGCGCAGTACAGCTTTTTCTTGAGGCACCTTGCACTTAAATGTGAATACAGAATTTTAGTCACCACGGGTAAATTTGAAAGGTGCCAAAAAAACCCTTTTATTTCGTTTCTTTTCAGTACGTTTTTTTTCACTTTGGCGGGGCCAGCTTTTTGTTAAATCTACTTTGCAGGTTAAAATGTAAATACGCAATTTTGTAGTCCCCACAGGTGAATTGATGGGTGCCAAAAAAAACCTTTTATTATCCGAATACATTACGATAGTGTTTTTTCCTTTGGCGCACTACAGCTTTTTTCATTGAGGCCCCTTGCATTTAAATGTAAATACGAAATTTTGGTCACCAAGGTAAATTGATAGGTCCCAAAAAAATTCCCTTTTTTTATCCAAAAATTTAAAATAGGGTTTTTTTTCATTTTGGGCGCACTACAGCTTTGTTTTGAGGCACTTGCCTTAAATGTGAATACAGAAATTTTGTAGTCCCCAGGGAATTAAAAAGGTGCCAAAAATATTTTTTTTACCCGAAAAATTTCAGTCCCTGTTTTTTTCACTTTGGCGCGGGGCCGCTTTGTTGATAGACTTTTTGCATTTAAAATTTTGAATACCAATTTTTGTAGTCCCCAGAGCTAAAATTTTAGGTGAAAAAAATACCTTATATTATCCGAATACATTAAGATCGTGTTTTTTGACTTGGCAACTACAGCTTTGTTCATTGAGGCACCTTGACTAAATGTAAATACAGCAATTTTGTAGTCACCAAGGTAAATTGAAAGGTGCAAAAATACCTTTTTTTACCCGAATACATTTCGATAGTGTTTTTTCACTTTGGGCGGGCCCAGCTTTGTTGTAGATTACTTTGCAGTTAAATGTGAATACGAAATTTTTGTACCCCACAGGTGAATTGAAAGGTCCCAAAAAATACCTTTTTTATCCGAATACTTTTCAGATAGTGTTTTTTCATTTTTGGCGCGGGCCCGCTTTTTTTGATAGATTTTTTGCATTTAAAATTTTAAATACAGAATTTTGTAGTACCACAGGTGAATTGATAGGGGGAAAAAACTTTTTTTATCCGATACATTAAGAAGTGTTTTTTCACTTTGGCGCAATACAGTTTGTTCATTGAGGCCCCTTGCACTTAAATGTGAATACAGCAATTTTTTTGTCACCACAGGTAAATTGAAAGGTCCCAAAAAATACCTTTTTTTCCCAAAATACATTTCGATAGTGTTTTTTCACTTTGGCGGGCCCAGTTTTGTTGATAGAGCTATTTTTGCAGTTAAATGTGAAACAGAAATTTTTTAGTACACAGGTGAATTAAAAGGTGAAAAAATACCTTTTTAAATTCTGTATACATTTCAGACAGGTTTTTTTTTTCATTTTTGGTCAGAAAGTTTGTTGATGATCTACTTTGCATTTAAAATTTGAATCCAGAACTTTGTTTTGATTGAGGGATTTGAGAATAGCTGTGATTTGCCGTTTTTAATAAGGATTTCCAAAACTCTTCCATACCTTCTAAAATTTTTTATATTTTGAACATGGGGCGAAATTCAGGTGGTAACGAGCAAAGAGGGGGGAGACTGGGGTAGAGGTATGGGGAAAAGGGTGCTCCTTCAGTGTGGCGACAAACCATGCCAGCGGATCGTCAGTTGCAGGCCCGTCAGGCCTGTCATGTGGGTCAGGGCCTGTTTAATCACGTAACGAACAGCGTCGCCAACTGGCCTTCAGTGGGTTAATGCAAAACCCGATCCCGCAGTCTTACCTCCCCGTCCTCCCAGTCACGGCCACAATGTTCATCAGCATCATCGCATCCGTCCAAATGAAGCAGCCCCAAAAATCAACTGTTTTTACCCACCATGTGGGTTCCATTTTTTGAAGACTCTTTGTGAAAAAATGCGGTTGGGGTCAGAAGGCATGTTAAAAGTTAAAAGGGGCCAAAAAGGGTGATTTTCTCTGCTCTGCGCCCAGTTATGATGCCATCAGAGGAGGAGAAAAGGGGCCGGTCAATCGGCAAAAATCCGGGGCGGTCGGCAAAACCTTGCAGTCACTCTTGTTGTAGCCGGCTCCTGGATGCAGAATGTCAGGCGCGAAAGTCACCCGTGTTGTGATGATGAGCGACATTGCGGATCCACGTGGTCTTTTTTACGAATTTTCTTGCGGCAATTCATCACTGGACGAGGAGGAAGACGATGGGGTGTGTCAGTACGGGGTTTCCCCCCAAAAGGGGAGGGCGGTCGCAGAGTCCGCTGCTAGATTCCGCCAGCCCCGGTCAGCGCAAAAACCCCCCTCCTCGCTTTTCGCCCTCAAAAAGGCCAGACCTCCAAGCTGGGGCCTTTCTTGAGCAAGCTCTGTTCACCCCGCATTTTCAATGCCGCCTTTGCCGTAAAAATAAGTAGAGGCACCCCACCAAAGTTAGTCACATGCAGCGAATGCTGAGTTTAAATGGAGGAACACTTGGCCCCAAAAAAGGCCCGACCCAGCGGGCTCCAAACCCCTGTCACACCCCCTTTTCTCCCCCTCCTCCTCCTCCGCCCCCACCAAGCGTTCTCAGTGCCCTGTCCGCGAGTCATGTCGGAAAGCCTCCGCTTCAGCCTCCACCGTCGCCCGGGACCACCGACCACCCAGGACCCACTAACCCTTCTCCTTCCGCCAGTTTGACGACCCGTGCCGTACACCCGGCCAGTCTAGCAGCCAGCCCTTTGCTTCCCGGTTTGGGGGCAGAAAAAAAACACTTTAACCCAAACCCTCCCAAAACCAAAAGCTGAATGTCGGCATTGCCGGCTTTTGGCCCTTTGGAAAAGTTGCCTTTTCCCTCTGGTGGAACAGATGCCCAGCAGGCTTTTCTTTGCCAGAAAAACCGTCCCTGCCCCGGCCAGCCCGGGGCTTTTAAAATTTCAAGCGCTTTTCTGCTTTTGTGGCCCGGGGGAAAAATCCATCTGACCACCGACACATGGTAGTAAGACGGCCGGTGCCTATCTCTGTGGGGCAGCTCACTGGGTGAAAGGGGGGGATGTCTCTGGGGGTGACGGGGGCTCTCGGCTCGGGGCAGTCTTAAAACTGCAGGGATGGGTTTCAGGGTTCTTTCCCCCCAAGGGCCTCTGGTGGGGATCACGGCCCCGAGAAACCAGGCCGGTTTGAAATTAATTTTCTTGGAGGACCGTCCCACACAAGTCAGGAGTGTGGAGGTTCCGCAAGGGCCAGCGCTTGTGGGTTTCCCAAAAACCCCTTTTTGCCCGGCAAGGTGGTGTTCCCTTTTGGGCGAAATTGTGGGCCCCTTAAGTTTGGTAGGGTTTGGGGCACATCCCTTGCCTGGCACATGTCTGAACTTGTCGTCAAAAAATTTTTTAAAGGTCCCGGGGGGTTGGACTGCCTGCTGAGGAAGGCTCGAAATCTAAGTTGCCCCGCGTTCGCACCCTGCTTCGTCCCATGGCTGCGTTGGCGTCGTCGGCCTCCTGTCAACCGTCTCATTGTTGGTGGCAACACGTGAAATTCCCCCCTCCCCTGCTCCGCGATTTGGCAGCAGCGCAAAGCCCTTACGCAGTTCGAAGTGACACAGGCCTGAAAGCAGCGGTGCAGATTCGGGGTGTTGGCCCCCGAGATGGGGGCGGTGAAAAGAGCTTGCCCTCCTTGCCGTTTTGGAAAAAAAAGCCCCAAAATGGTCAGTGCGGACAAAGCCTTGTCAGCTTTAATTGTGGTGATCTTGTTCTGGAAAAGATCGTTGGACACTTGAAACAACGGCCCGCAGCGACGGGGGAGGAGAGGACCCGATGGGACAGAGCGTTTTTCTTCGTCGAATCACAAGGGGCCCCCCAGTTTCTCAATTTTATCGGTCTTCATTAGGCAGTGGTTCGGGGGGGCCAGGGTAGTGCAAGGCAGCGCAAGTGTTTTAAGGTGTATGTTTTTAAAAACCCTTAAAACTTGTCTCAAGCCCTGTCAGGGCATAGCAGCATCATCCGCATTCAGTAGACAGAGGTTCATGTGGGTTATCAAGTTATTTTAACTCGTATTAATAAAAGTTATATTTTAGACATTACCTTTTTTGTTTTTGATTATTTGTAGAGGTTTTTGATGAGCAAAAGTGTCAAACATCGTTTTAAAAATAATAATAATTAAACTTTATTTATATAGCGCCAACATTTTCGCAGCAATTTAAATGTAGAGGTTATAATTACAGACAAAAGACGACTTACACATGAAAAAACTTACGGTGGACAAAGGTGTGAGGGCCTACTCGCAAGAGCTTACAATCTAGAGGGGCCTGGGGGGAAAAAAAGGGGAAAAAGTCTATTTTTTCAATGGGCCCCCCTGCTTTATAAATTTGGGGGGTTTTCATAAAATTTGGTGAACCGCCCCCATGACTGTACATTATTACGATAAATGCCTGTGGTGCCCCGTGTAGGGGGTGACAAATGGGGTTGTGATAGAAGGTGGGGGGTTAACAATTAGTTTTTTTTGGTAGGCCTGCCTGAGAAGATGTGTTTTTCAGGACACTCTTAAAACTGCGAAGGCTGGGATTTGTGCCTGATGGTACGTGTAGGATGTTCCAGAGAATGGGGGGCAGCACGTGCAAAATCTTGAAGCGTGGCATGGGAGGTTCGGTATGATTGTAGTCTGTAGTTTGATGTCCTTTAGCTGAGCGGAGGGGGGGCGGGCAGGGTGGTAGACAGAGATGAGGGAGGAGATGTATGGGGGTGCAGCACTGTGGAGAGCTTTATGAGTGAGAGTGATTAGTTTCTGCTGTATTCTGTACTGGATGGGCAAACAGTGCAGTGACTGATACAGGTAGAGGAAATCAGTATAGCGGCTGGGGAGAAAAGACAAGCCTGGCTGCTGCTTCAGGGGATTGGAGAGGGGAGAGTTTACAGAGAGGGAGGACGATAAGAAAGGAGTTACAGTAGTCAAGACGAGAATGAATAAGAGCAAAAATTGAGAGTTTGAGTTGTTTCACAGTGAGAAAAGGACGGATTCTGGAGATGTTCTTGAGGTGCAAGTGACAGGGCGGGCAAGGGATTGGATATATGGGGGTGAAGGTCAGATCAGAGTCTAGGGAAAAACCCCAAGACATTGGCCTGTGCCTAGGTGTTATGGTGATGCCACACACTGAGAGAGAAATAGCAGATGGGGGTTGGTTAGCAGATGGGGGAAAAACAAAAAGTTTGGTTTTGGTGTAGGTTTAGTTGGAGAAAGAGAGAGGAATGATATCAGAGACAGCGGACAGACAGTCACTGGTGTTTTGTAGCAGGGCAGGAGTGAGGTCTCGGGAAGGGGGTGTATAATTGAGTGTCATCAGCGTAGAGGTGGTACTGGAAGCCAAATCTACTGATGGTTTGGCAGTGGGGGCTGTATAGATTTAGAAAAGGAGTGGACCCAAGAAAATGACCCCCGAGGGACCCCTAGGCAAGAGGGAGAGGAGAGGAAGTAGAACGTGCAAATGAGACATGAAGAAGCGGTCAGAGAGGAGGAAGAGAACCAGGAGAGCAGTGTCCTGGATGCCAATGGTGCTGAGCATGCTGAGGAGAAGATAGTGATAAACATGTCAAATGCTGCAGAGAGATCCAGAAGAACCAACAACGAGTATTTGCCCTGAGATTTAGCAGTGTGGAGATCGTTAGAGACTTTAACTAGAGCAGTTTCTGTGGAGTGTAGTTGATAGTCGATAACAGATTATCGACGATGACCATTAAAGTCTATGGGAGAGGAACAACACCTTCATTCTAACACTCAAACAAGGCTGGAGAAGCTGGATTTAAATCCACAACCCCGGAAAGGATTTCGTGCTACCCTCTTTGGCAAACCAATTAGCAAAAAGAATCACAGAAAAAAAATGACAGACTAATCACTCTCCGCCTGACCACAGCCTTACCCTTAAATCTACATGACCCCAGATTAAAAAGTGTCGAAAAAGAGTCTTGACCACCATTTAGTTGAACAGGACATTGACTATGCCGTTCTGACCACGCATGCCACAACCTGCATGACCCACGTTAAAGGAAGCAGCACTTCTCTTGGTACCTCTCCCTCATGTCCTAAACCCTCTTTGCTCGTTACCACCTGCAGTTCCCCCATGTTCAAAATATAAAAATGTAAAAGGTAGGAAGAGTTTTTGCAGTTCTTTTTGAAAGACGACAAATCCAGCTATTCTTAATTCCCTAATTTCCAACAGCCATAGAATTAAAACAGAATTGTTTCTATCAAATTACTGTGAAATGCGGTCTGGTGGAAGAACTTACACAAAATCAAAAGTGTTCTTCCTTCAGTCCTGAGATTTCAACTGCCCAGTGTAGTTTAATTTTCAACAAATATCGTTAACAAATGCCAATTAGCGCAAATTTGAGACGACGGGAGTGAATAGAAGTATTAATTTTATTGGATTACATATGGCAGCCTTTGCACCACTGACTACAGGCGTAATTTAATATAAAATATGTATAAAACAATATGCGTACAACTGAGCTCTAATCGCCAAACAGACGCACGGACTGCAATAAGATTATTTAAATGTTATATGGATTAATATGGCAGCCTTCGCACCACTGGCGTAATTTACTATAAAATATGTAAAAAACAATATGCGTATAACTGAACTCTTTGAGGAAAACAGACGCACTGACTTCAATAAAACTATTTAAAAGTCATAGGGATAAGTTGTGCCGGTTTTTGGGAACACTGACACGCAGTGATTGCAATAGAACTGAAAAAACAGAGGCAATTTCACCTCCTACCAGAGGTCTGCTGGCCAAAAAAAGTGGTAAAAAACAATGCAATGCTTTTTCAATTCAAGATCACAGAACACACTAAGCTGCAAAATATCTCCCTTCCTTTCAAAAGCCTCTCCTGTTGCCACCCCCTCCCCTCCCCCCCCCCCCTACCGCAGCCCCTGCGGCTGCAACCAGTTTGTTATCCTTAAAACTTTCTCTAACCCAAATAAGAAGTGAAAATTCTCTTTAATCTAACTCTATTCTAAGCTATAGGTAGGTGGATGGTTTCTTGTATTAGAAGAGACTATCTCTCAGAGCTGTTTAAACGCAGGCAGACACGTCCTGCTGAGAAGTGGCATAGACAGAGTATGAGCTTAAACAGGAAATGCAGTTGCATAGATAAAACAAGGTCATCTGATTTTTGCAGCCAATGAGATCCATACACCGCAAAGTAGTGACGTTGTACTTCCTCCTCACCCCCCTCTATCCTCGGAGGTGATTGACTGGCTGCCAAAATGACAGGAAACGCTGAAAATGGCGCAATAGTAATAGATTATCTGTAAGATTGTCACCTAAACCATTGCGTGATCGGAAATTTCCGATAAGCCTTAAAACCGTGTCTATTTCAAGTTTTGGCGATAATATTGATCATCCCTAGTCAGAGGTCTTTCCTTACTGATTTTGCATTTGTCAGTGGCTGTTCGTTTCTCATGATGACGTAAACAACATGTTAACAATTACAATTTAAAAAAAAATATTGATGTTGCCAAAAGTATTTATTTTTAATGTAAACTTACAGATTTTACAGTGGTTACCACTAGTGTTGAGCGATTGCGTTGGCTATCGAGATCGATCAATAGTCGATAGTCGGCCGCTATCCATAAGGTTTTTCGATAGTGAGCATCGATTATGAGCGATTACCATTAAAGTCTATGGGAGAGCAACAAAACCTTCATTATTACACCCAAACAAGGCTGGAGAAGCTGAAATTAACATCCACAAAAAGTCAAATGGATACGTGCTACATCGTAGGGAACACACTTAGGTTATAAAAGTCACAGAAAAAAAAGTCCCGACCATTCACTTCCCGTCTTGTCCCCAGCCTGACCCTTAAAACCGGGACACCCACAAATTAAAAAGTGCCGAAGGCAGTATGATTTGAACCATATTTTCTTGAACTGGTTTTAATATCCCCCTCCTGGGGGAAAACAGATGGCCCAAACCTGCATGACCCCCAGATTAAAAAAAAAG
>JAODAL010078967.1:0-12734 GCA_025379985.1 Phyllomedusa bahiana | reverse complement strand
ACAAAAAATGTATTACAAAAAGATTTCTTTCTATGGAATATCTGTTAATGGTGTCTTAAAGAAGAACCCTTGCAGCAACACTGTGACAAAGAACTCTTCTTGAATCCCAAAAAACTTGACACAAGCAAATGGTATCACAAATAGATTTCTTTCTATGGAATATCTTTAAACGGTGTCTTATGGAAGAACCCTGGCAGCAACACTGCAAAACAAAACTTTTCTTGAATCACCAAAATTTGCTGCAAGCAAATTGTATTAGAAATAGATTTATTTATATGGAATATCTGTTAACGGTGTCTTATGAAAGGACCCTGTCAGCAACTCTGCGACACAGAACTCTTCTTGAATCCCAAAAATGTACTACAAGCAAATAGTATTACAAATAGATTTCCTTCTATGGAATATCTGCTAACGATGTATTATGGAAGAACCCTGGCAGCAACACTGCAAAACAGAACTTTTCTTGAATCCCCAAAATTTGCAGCAAGAAACTAATATTAAAAATAGATTTCTTTCTATGGAATATCTGTTAACGGTGTCTTATTGAATAAGCCTGGCAGCAACACTGTGACTCAGAACTAGGGATGAGCGATTATAATCGACAAAGTTGAAATCGGCACGATTTTTAGGCTGATCAGAAATTTCCTATCACGCGATATTTTAGGTGCAGATAATCTATTACTATCGCGCCATTTTCGGCGCTTACTGTCATTTTGGCGGCCAGCAAATCAGCTTAGAGCATAGAACAGGGTTAGCTGGGTGTGCGACGTCATGACTGTGATGTGTATGGTTGTCATTTGCTGGAAAAATCACATGACCTCGTTTTGCATAGAACAGCATTTCCTGTTCAGTATCAGTCTTTCAGTGTCTAACACTAGAGCAAGATGTGTGTTGCGTGTCTCTCAATACAGCTCAGCTCAGAGACACAGTTCTTCTCTTTATTCATACAGACAACTATGCTTTTATCTGTTAACATTATAATATAGGTAGATTAGAGAAATTCAGTTCTTATTTAGTTAGACAGAAACTTTTAAAGAAGCATCTTGCGCTGTACAGCCGCCGGAGGGAAAGGGGGGGGGCGTACGGACAGACAGGCTTTGGAAAGGAGGGTGTATATTGTGCAGCCCAGACTCTGCTTTGAACCTGCCTTGAAATGGCATTTTTTTACCACTTTTTGGTCAGCACACCTCGCACCTGAGGTGAAAATGTACCTTTTACTTTTGTGCAGCCCAGTTTTCTTCAAATAGCCACATTGTACTTAAATTTGGATACAGAAATTTTCTAGTAACTGTTGGAGTATTTCATTGGTGCAAAAACCACCTTTTGTTATCCGTATAACTTTTAAAAAACTGTATTTCACTTTGGTGCAGCCCAGATTTGTTCAAAGAGCCACCTTGTACTTAAATTTGGATACAGAAATTTTCTAGTAACTGTTGGTTTATTTCATTGGTGCAAAACCCACCTTTTGTTATCCGAATAACTTTTAAATAGCTGTAATTCACTTTGGTGAGGCTCAGTTTTGTTCAAAGAGCCACCTCGTACTTAAATTTGGATACAGAAATTTTCTAGTAACTGTTGGGTATTTCATTGGTGCAAAAACTACCTTTTGTTATCCATATAACTTTAAAATAGCTGTATTACACTTTGGTGTGGCCCAGTTTTGTTCAAAGAGCCACCTTGTACTTAAATTTGGATACAGAAATTTTGTAGTAACTGTTCTCATGTGTCATTGCTACAAAAAACTCAATTTCTCATCCGTGCAACTTTTGAATAGTTTTATTGCGCTCGGTGAATCTCAGTTTGGTGCAGATAGCGCACTTGTATGATAGTTTGTTGAGAACTATTAATTCCCAGTCCTACTGGGCAGTTGTAAATCCCTGGGACTGAAAGAAGAACACCGTTGATTTTGTCTTACGGTTCTTCTACCAGACCGCATTTCACAGGTATTTTATAGAAACAATTCTGTTTCTAATCCTAGTTGGCTGTCGGAAATTAGAGGGATTTAAGATTTGCCATCTTTCAATAAGAGACTGTCAAAAACTGTCATCTAAAATTTCAAGCGCGTTGTCTGCATCTGTGTCCGGCAAAGTCCATCTCACCACCGATACATGGACTAGTAAGCACGGCCAAGGCCGCTATATCTCTGTGACAGCTCCCTGCGTGAGCTGGATGGTTGTCTTTGGTGGTAACGGTGGCTCTCAGGCTCAGCGCACGCTCTTCAAAGCTGCAGGGATGGTTCAGGGTTCTTTCCCCCAAGGTCCACTGGTAGCATCACTTGCCCATAGAAACCAGGCCGTGTTGAAATTAATCTGTCTTGGAGACCGTCAGCACACAGGTCAGAAGCTGTGGACGGCTCTTTGCAGCGAGACCAAGCGCTGACTGGGTGACAAGAACCTTGTGCCAGGCAAGGTGGTGTGCGATAACGGTCGAAATCTTCTGGCCACCCATGAGATCGGTAGTCTGGAGCACATCCCTTGCCTGGCACATGTCATAAACCTCGTCGTCCAGGAATTTCTAAAGCACTACCTGGGTCTGGACTGCCTGCCTAGGAAGGCTCGAGGTCTGAGCTCAAACTTCCGCCATTCGCACCCTGCTTCGTCCCGCCTGGCTGCGTTGCAGCGTCAGCTCGGCCTCCCCGTCAACCGTCTCATTGTTGACGTGGCAACACGCTGGAACTCCACCCTCCACATGCTCCAGCGATTGTGGCAGCAGCGCAATGCCATTATGCAGTACGAAGTGATACATGGCCTGACAAGCAGTGGTGCGGACCTGGGGGTGCTGAGTCACCGAGAGTGGAGGCAGGTGAAAGAGCTCTGCATCATCCTTGCCAGTTTTGAAGAAACCACCAAAATGGTCAGTGCAGACAATGCCCTTGTCAGCATGACCATTGTGGTGATCTTAGTTCTGGAATGATCGTTGGACACTCTGAAACAGCAGGTCCCTCCAGCGACGGAGTAGGAGACGGACATAGATGCGGACACGGAGCCTTTCTCTATGTCAAATCCAGAATCCCTGACAGTTTCACAACTTTATCGGTCTTCATTAGGCAGTGGTTCGGGTCCAGGGCTAGTGCAAGGTGGCGCCTCAGCTCTCAGGGTACAACATCTGAGGCAAGTCAGGGCTGTGTGAAGCTGTGCCGGAGGAAGCCGAGGAGGAGGAGGAGGAGGAGGCATTCCTGGACACCGACGTTACCGACGTCCCTGCCTTGGAAATAAGTTGGCACGGATTTGAGGCGGCGGAGGAAGATGAGTTAGTTTGCTAGTGCCCCTCGACACAGAGGCTTGGAAAATCAAGGCTCCAGCTCTCACATGAGTGCTTGGAGGCTCCATTTCCTCCAACATGATCCTCGCTTTAAGGCAGTCAAACTGAACAACAGTTATTGGGTGGCCACACTCCTCGATCCCCGGTACAAAGCAAAACTCAATACTTTCCTTCCACCCACCCAAATTGAGAGTAAAATGCAGGAATTGGAGACCGTGCTAACTAATGATAATTTCTTACTGCAATATTTATTCTCAGTTCCCAAAAGGTCATTTTGCTGGTTTTGCGGTAAGGTTCTATGACCCCTGTAGGTTATATGTACGCCTGTAGGTAATAAGACCCTCTGTAGGTTATATGACCCCCTATTGGTTATATGTCCCCTCTAGGTAATATGTCCCCTGTAGGTTATAAAATCCCTATAGTTAATATGGCCGCTGTAGGTTATATGGCCCCCTGTAGGTTATAGTCCCATGTAGGTAATATGACCACTGTAGGTTATATGCCCCCTCTAGGTAATATGGCCCCATATAGGTAATATGGCCCCCTGAAGGTTATATGGCCACTGTAAGTTATATAGCCCCCTGTTGGTCATATGTAGAGATGGGCAAATCGATTCTAATGAAGTGGAATTCGTTTAGAATTTCAGGAAAACTTCGATTCTGAACAAAGTCGAAGTTTGGGGTGATTCGCGGGAACGAAGCGTGTTTTTAATTGATAAATGGCTGCAAGCACAAGGCGTTACATGGGGCAAAGAACTCTGGGAGGAAGAAGGAAGTAGCCTAAATGACATGTGCAGAGATGAAGCCAATCAGAGACCGGCGGGATTCTGTGACGTCACCGCACTATATTTAAATCCGGACGCGACGCTGGCAATTCACACTGCTCTCTCTGTGCCCTGTTGTAGTGCTGCAGCTCCGTATTAGAGATCTCACACAAAAGAATGACCTTTTATTCTGCGATTTTTTGAGGGGTGTCACAGCTTTTCTCTTGAAAGATGCCTCATTTCTTATGTTCTAATTTTGATTTTGTTGGGGTATTGGAATTGAAGTCAGTGTGGTCCAATTCAGCCTGCATATACTTTTTATTGCAATCTCTGATCAGTTCCTTGAGCAACTTTGGAATTTCCAAGGGTTTATCTAAGCCTGTTGTTGCTGTTGTTTTCAGAGTTAACCCCTTAAGGACCTGCCTGTTTTGACCTTCCTGGACACACCATATTTTTGAAATCTGACATGTGTCAATTAGTGTTGGCGATTATAAGCGACCAGTTGAAATACGGGCTAGATTTTTTTGGTGATCGAAAATTTTCGATCATGTGATAATAAAGGTTAAAATCTGTGCTCATCTAATTAAGATCGCGCCATTTCGGCGCTTCCTGTATTTTTGGCGGCAGAAAATCAGATTACCAGAATAGAGCAGGGTGAGATGGTGTGCGAATACATGAATGGTGATTTGTGTATGTTTGTGATTGGTGGAAAAATCACATGTACTCGTATTGCATAGAAATGCGTTTCCTGTTAAGCACATAGTGTCTCCAGCGTTCTAGGAATAGGACGTGCGCTCTGCTGTGGCTCAAACAGCTCAGCGAAAATTAGTCTATTTCTGCACAGAGAAACCTCTAATATTAGCGTGATCCTTCCAATTTAGTTAGATCTTGAGAATTGATGAATTTATGTAGTTAGCTACGAGATTTTCTTAAGCAGCATCTAACGTCTGTAAAACGTCACGGGGGTTAGCGGGGGGGATCCCTGCGGGCGGAACACAGACATAAGCTCTTATCTATATTAGAACACTGATAAGTTCTCATCCATGTACTAGTGTAGACATTGAACTGCAATATTTTATAATTAACTGTTTGCTCATTGAAATTTTTACTGGATATTTGGGCAGCCTTCAGCCTGGAACTTATATTGGAAATAAACATCATTTATAGTAACTGCAGGGGTCTACTTTGTTAGGTGCAAAACTCACATTTATATTATCAGTATACATTTTCAGATAGGGGTTCATTTTCAATTTTACACATTCCACCCTGTGTTGTTATATCCACCTTGCAGTTAAATTACAATCCAGCAATCTTGTAGTAAGCACAGGGTTGTTTGTTGCCCAAAAATAACGTGTATCATACGAAAAAATATAAAAGATAGTGTTTTTTGAACTTGTTGCGCCCACCACCCAGCTTTGTTATTGATGCAGCATCCACGTAAATCTTAAAAAAAAAGCAATTCTATAGTCACACACCAGAGTGGAATTGAAAGGTGCAAAATAACTAACGTGTATCTATACGACAACACAAAACAGTACATGTTTTTATGACTTTTGCGCACCAGCTTAGCTTTGTTCAGTGATGACAGCATCGTAATCTTAAATACAGCAATTCTATAGTTCACCACAGTGATGAATTGAAAGGTGCAAAAATACCGTGATTGATTACTACAAAAACATAAAATCAGATACGTGTTTTTTGTCTTTTGCGCACCAAGCCTTTGTTCATTGACGCAGCATCCACGGAATTCATAAAACAGCAATTCTATAGGTACACCAAGGTGAATTGAAAGGTGCAAAAAAAATCCGTTGTATTATAGAAAATATAACAGATACGGGTTTTTGGACTTTGCAGCACCCAGCTTGTTCATTGACGCAGCATCCAGTAAAATCTTATAACGCTGCAAATTCTATAAGTCACCCAGGTGAAATGATAGGTGCCAGTAAAAAAACAGTTGTATTATACGAAAAATAACAGATAAACGCTGTTTTTTGACTTTTCGCACCAAGCATTGTTTCATATGACGCTGCTTCCTCGTAAATCTTTAAAAACAGCAATTCTTTTAGTCACCACAGGTGAATTGAATAGGTGCAAAAAATACCGTGATATTATACGAAAAACATAACAGATACGTTAGTTTTTTGAATTATTGCGCCCCTGCCTTTGTTCATGTGAAGCCAGCATCCACGTTAATCTTAAAACAGCAATTCTATTGTCTCACAGGTGAATTGAAAAGGTGCAAAAATACCGTGTATTTTACGGAAACAGAACAGATTACTTTGTTTTTGACTGTTGCGCACCCAGCTTTGTTCATTGACGCAGCTTCCACGTAAATCTAGAAAACCGAGCAATTCTATAGTCACCACAGGTGAATTGAAAGGTGCAAAAAAAAATACCGTGTATTATTACGAAGAACATACAGATACTTGTTTTTTGACTTTTGCGCACCCACTTTGTTCATAGACGGCAGCATCCTCGTTAAATCTTAATACAGCAATTCGATAAGTCAGCACAGGTGATTGATAGCCCCTGCAAAAATACCGTGTATTATACGGAAATATAACAGATACGTGTTTTTTGACTTTGCGCACCCAGGGACTTGTTCATTGGATCGCAGCATCCAAGTAAATGTTAAAACAGCCAATTTCTTATATTCACCACAGGTGAATTGAAAGGTGCAAAAAAAAAATACCGTTTATTATATCAAAACATAACAGTTTCGTGTTTTTTGCACTTTTGCCCAGTGCAGATTTGTTGATAGACACCTTGCAGTTAAATTTTGAATCAGCAATTTTGTTTTGATTAGAGGTCATTGAGGGAATTTGAGAATAGCTGTTGATTGCATCTTTTAATAAGAGGGAACTTCCAAACTATTCAATTTCCTTCTCATTTTTATATTTCTGAACATGGGTGAGCGAAATTGCAGGTGGTAAGCGAGCAAAGAGGGGGGGTAGCACATGGAGGTAGATGGTTCGAGAGAAGGTGCTCCTTCCAGTGCGGACGGGACAACACGCATGCCTGCGGATCGTCAGTTGCATGGGACCGTCAGGCCTGTTCAATGTGGGTCCAGGGCCCTCGTGATTAAGTAATGAACATAGTCGCCAATCTGTCTTCAGTGGTTTATGCAACCTGCAATTAGCAGTTTACCTCCTCGTTACTCCCAGTCACGGCAACAAATGTCGTCATCTGCATAATCAGCAATCCGTCCAACATGAAGCAGCTCAATGTTTACTCGTGTACACACCAACTGTGGATTTTCCATTGTCTGGAAGACCTCCTTTGATGACAAAAAGCGGTTCGTGTTGGGGTCAGAAGTCATGTTTAAAAGATCAAAGAGGATGATTAGTCTGCTCTGACGCCCAGTCCAGATACTGATGCCATCAGAGGAGGGTGAAGGAAGCCGGTCAATCGGCACAAAATCCGGGCGTCGGCAAGCCTTGCAGATTCCCCTTTGCTTGGAGCCCGCAGCTTCTGGATGCAGAAAAGTCAGGACGACAAGTCACTGTGTTGATGATGATGAGATGACGACGGACATTGTGGAAATCATCCTGGTCTTTCAGCAGAATTGCTTTGCGACGATCTTCATCAGTGGAAGAGGAGGAAGACCGATGGGGCGTAGTGTCAATAGGGGGCCCGCCACTAAAAAGGGTTGAGGTCGGTCGCAGACTATAAGTCCACTGATATGATTCCGCACAGCACGGTCAGCGCCATACGCCGCTCCTCGTCTATCGACGTCTCAAAAAGGTCCAGGACCTCTCAAGCCTGGGCCTTCTTTGAGCAAGCCTCTGATTCACCCAGCGATGTCATATGCCGCCTTTGCCGTAAACGCATAAGTAGAGGCAAGAACCTTAAGTGGTTAACACCACCAACATTTCTAGTCACATGCAGCGAATGCATGAGTTGAAATGGAGGGAACACTTGGCCAAAAAAGGCCAGACTGACGCCGGGCCTCAACCACTGTCACACCCACTGTCTCCGCCTCCATCTCCTCCGCCACCACCAAGCGTTTTCCTCAGCTGCCATGTCTCTCAGAGTCATGATCAGGGATCAGCCTCCGCTTCAGCCTCCACTTCGCCAGAGTACCACCAGCACCACCAGAGACCCATCCTACCCCTTCTCCTTCCGCCAGTTTGACGACTGCACGCCGTACAGCGGCCAGTCTAGCAGCCAGCCTTCTGTCTTCCAGGTTTGGGAGCAGAAGAAACACTTTAACCCAAACCATCCCAAAGCCAAAAGCCTGAATGTCGGCATTGCCAGGCTTTTGGCCTTGGAAATGTTGCCTTTCCGTCTGGTGGACACAGATGGGTTCCGCCACGTCATGGCCCTCGCTGCCCCCAATACCAGATGCCGAGCAGGCATTTTTTTGCCAGAAAAGCGTCCCTCCCCTGGCCGCAGGGGGTCATCTAAAATTTCAAGGCGTTTTCGCTCTGTGTCCGGAAAAGCCCATCTCACCATGCCCCAAATGGATAGTAAGCAGGGCCCAAAGGCGCTATATTCTTGACAGTCACTGGGTGAGCTGGGGGGATGTCTTGGGGGTGCGGGGGCTCTCGGGGCTCGGCACGCTCTTAAAAACCGGGGATGGTGCGGGCTTTTTCCCCCCAAGGTCCTCTAGTGGCATCACGTGCCCAGAGACACCACCCGGTTAAAATTAAATTGCCTTGGAGACCGTCCACCACAGGTCGGGACTGTGGACGGCTCCCCGCAACGAGACCGAGCCTGGTGGTGAAAAGAACCTGTCCCGGGAAAGGGGTGTGCGATAAGGGAAAAATCTGCCTGGCCGCCCAAGATCGGTGGGCTGGGCCCACCCGAATGTTACGCTTCTTCAGTATGTGGATGACTTACTCCGGGGGGAGGAAACCCCCTGAGGTCATGGAAGCTGAATCCATTTCCCTACTCCAACATCCCCACAAACTAAAATGCAAGGTGTCTAAAGATAAATACAGTGGTGTCAAGCAAAGGTTATTTTCCCAAAGGTCATGTATTGCCAAGGAATAGACATTGACAGAAGACTGTGTCCTTGCCATTCCCAAAACCTAAAGTACCCAGAGAATTCAGCCCAACTCCAGTCATTTTTAGGTCTGATCCCCATGGGGAAATGGTCCAAAGCATCAAGAAATACCCAAACCGGCCCCAAATGATTGCTTTAAAAACCGGGGGCCCCAATTTTTCAAAGCCACCCCAACCAGAAACAAAGACAACGGAAAGCAGTTTTGCGGCTCTACGGCAGCTGTCTCAAAAAGCTCCACCCCTTTGGGCCCTTCCAGCTAAAACCCGCCTTTAAATCTATTTGTTTCAGAGTCGGGTGGGAACGCCTTGGAGTCCTCCCTCAAGACCTTTGGGGGGAAAAACGCCCCTTGGGTACTTTTTCAGCACGCTGGATCCAGTTGCCGTACGGGGGCCCAACTGCTTGAAGGTGTACACCCGCAAGTTTTTTCTGGTAAACCGCAGACTCGCCTGGGACTGATGTAATTATTCGGGCCCCCCTGACCTTGCTGCTGTCCTAGAGCGACCTTCCCGAAGATTGACTATCAGCGCCATCGGGCTTACAGGCTTTTTAAATACCCCCTCCAATGTGTTTTTAAGCGGTGCATGTTCTGAATCCAGCCCTTTTTTCCCACGGGCAGGGGATGAGGATGATGATGCAAAGAAAAAAAGATCATAGACAGATGCCTTGAACACTGGAAAGAAATCACATAACTCGTGTACTAAAAGAAATTCCCCAATTTTTCTAAACCCGTGGGGACAGATGGTTCAAGATATGAACTGAAGACGGGACTTTTAACAGGATTTGCAATAACCCAAAGAAGATGAAACCCTATGCAGAAGCACTGCCCCCGAAATTCTCAGCTAAATTGCAGAACTACAAGTTTTGGAAGAGGCCTGCAAAAGGGGCTGAAGGGCAAGACTGCAAATTATGATGACCCCGAATCCCTACGGCTTTTGAACTGATTTTGGACAAATTTTGGGGAAAAAAAGGGGGATTATCCAGAGCGGGAACCCTGTAAAGATGCAGTGAAAATCAAGTCCCTACTTCACCCCTTAAAACTCCCAAAAAAGGTAGCAGTCCTAAAGTAAAGGCTCAGGGTAAAGCGAAAAGAGGGAACCCAGGGGGAACCAACCGCAGCCCAACACCAAGACAGGGCCCTGGGCGCCGTGACATCCAAGTGGCTGGATAGGAAGCTACCCCCATTATGGCAATCCCCAGAGTAAGAAGAGGTTTATAAAAAACGGGGAAATGACCAGGCTGAAGACTGGAAACCAGGGGAAAGGCCCACGAGCCGGGTTGGGTTTAAGAACAAAAACCCGGCCCCCCGCCAAGGGAAACAGCAAAGAAAAAGGAAGGGGGCTACTGTGCAGGGAAACCCAGGAAATACAATTGGACTTGTTTGCCTCCCAGGCGAATGTACCCTGCTATGCGGGATGGGGCCCCTGGGCCATCACAGGAAAGAACCCAAACATTTGGCCTTGTAGAAGTGTACTAGCCCCCCGGGTTAGCTCCTGATTTCAGCCACAATCAAGCTTGTTAGTCTGTGCCCGCAACCCATCCCCTACAGCTCAATTTTCCCCTGCAGCACTTGGCGAAGCCAGAATATCCCTTCCAAAGGAACCCAAATGGACCACATCAGATGCCAAAGAGTGGAAAATCGAAAAGTTTAGTGGCAGTGGAATGTTTTCAGGATGGCCAGAAGCAAACCCGTGACCAAAATGATCCCAAAGTAAGGCAAGAAGTTGATTTCTGTAGCTTTCCGATTTTGGGAAACCCCCAGGTGATCGAGTCAGACCAGGGTCCCGCATTCTTCCCGGTTTTTCCCAGAATTATGGAACATGTTAGGGTTGTTTGGGCCTCCACAGTCGTACCCCCCCAAAACCGGGGGTAAGAAAAGAATGGTACGTGAAGAACAAACTCTTGAAAAAAGACCCGTGATTCCCCCTTACCTTGGACAAAATTCTCCCCCTTGTTCTGTACAGATAGACACACCCACAGGGAAAACATGGCCCGACCCCCTTTTAAATTTGTTTGGTAAAAACCCCCCCCGTTTTAAATTTTGGGAGAGGGGTTGAGTGAGAGTACTGATAAAACTGTTCAATTTGTATTGAATTTTCCAAAGAGTTGACTAAAATTTTATGCGCAGTTTTTGCTTCTCTTCCAGAATTAAGGGGGAAATTGTACACAACTTAAACCCGGAGTCGAGGTATGTGAAAAGGCACATCAAAGAAATTGCCTAGAACCCAGATTTTGAAGGCCATTTACAGTGGTTTTTTTCACCCGACTGTGGGCAAAATAGAAGGAAAGCCAACTTGGATCCACCTTCACTGCAAAAGGGACCCCACCCCTAGATGTGCTCTTGTATATTCTTGCATGTTGTGTGGGATTCTGGGAGGGAGCAAGGGGGCACCAAAATTTGGGGGGACCTAAGCCCCAACAGTTTCAGACCTTCTCATTGATTTTGTGTATTTTGCCCCAGATCCCCCGTTTGTAAAGAAGGGTACCAACTATAGAGACTTACAACAAGGGGGAATTCTATTTGTGGGGGACCCGCCCGGGAAAAAAAATTTTTGATACTGGGCCCTGTGGGGTGGAATACAGGTGAAAAATTGGGGGTATAAACCTAAGGGGGGGAGGGATGTAAAGATAAAATGGGAACCTTGTTAGTGCGGTTGAAGCAACTAGGGCCCCCCAACGTTGGGGTGTGGTTGCCTCCCATGTTAAACCCCCTTCTTGAACATTGAGAACCAACTCGGATAGACTGGGGAATACGTTTTAGGGGGATATACTGGATTTATAAATCCATCGTAGCCCCATAGAACTTAAAGAGCTGGGGAAAAAACCCAACCACAGCGACCCCCCCCGCCCCCCCCCAGGGGAAGGGGTCTTCAACAAGCTGTAGAGATGTAGTCCCTATCCCTAATATATACGATGGGGAAAATGTTTCTCCATCGAGACACAGACATCCCCCCGAAAGAAACTGTGGTTAGAATGGGGTCAAAAACCTTTTGGCCCACAATTGCTGTTGGATGTCTGGCTTGTCTGGGGAGCCAACCCACACATGGAAACCCACCCTACCACATAGTGGTGAAACTAAAGCAGATCTGTTTTTAAATACTACGGAACAAAATAAAACAGGGTGTGAAGTTTTAAACCCCTTTTAAGTTTAAAACCCCAAGTATGCTTTCAGGGAGGTGTGGTATTACCCGGGAATTACATTGCTTTTCCCCTAATATATCTTCAAAGACCTCTCTTGGAATCTTTCGAAGGGTTTTGGCAGGGAAACTAACCCCAGGTAAACTTTCAAACAACCCTTTTCTTGCTGTGCTTGGTTGTGTGGGATGGCAGATTAAGAAGCAGATTACCCCTAGTGTTGAGCGATTTTATCGACAAAGTTGAAATCGGCAAAGGTTTTTTTTGGTGATCCCAAATTTCCCCGATCATCGATAATTTTGGTTTTAAAAATGAGCATCATCTATTAAAAATTTCGTTTTTTTGGCGCTTCCCGTAATTTTGGCGGCCAAATCGATTCAGAATAGAGCGGGGGAATGTTGTGCATCATGACTGGGGGGTATGGTTGCGATTGGCTGGGGAAAAAACACATGACCCCGTTTTAAAAAAGAACAGGGTTTTTCCCGTTTCAGCCTCAGTGTCCTCAGCGTTCATAGGGATAGGACCTGCGCCTGCCCGTGGCCAAAAAGCTCAGCGAAAATTTGTCTTTTC
>JAODAL010078966.1:0-12734 GCA_025379985.1 Phyllomedusa bahiana | reverse complement strand
CATCGATTCAACGTGTGTTGAGGGAGGCCGTTCTGCCACTACAACTCGAGGAGGGTGTGCCTGGCTTTGTAGGAATGGATCAAGTGCATGCACAGTTTCCTGGCCATTTTCAGAATCTTCTGAAGATCGGTAGAAGACTTCAGGAACCTTTTCACAACCAGATTGAACACCTGCACCATGCAGGGTCCATGGACCATACCTCCTCGGTGCAGCGTGGACACCATGTTCCTCCCATTGTCCGTCAACATGATTCCGATTTGCAGTTGGCGCGGAGAAAGCCACACATCAATTTCTTGCTGCATAACGCGGAGCAGTTCCTCCCCTGTATGACTTCGTTCGCCGAGGCAAGCCAGGTGTAGAACTGCGTGACACCGCTGTGCCCTACACATGTGGAGCAGCACTTGTGGAGGCTGAGGTGGTGGTGGTGGTGGTGGAGGAGGAGGAGGCGGACATTGGCACAGGAGCCGCAGTTTGACAACGTGGATCAGAAAGCGCCATCTCCTGTCCAAGTTGTTGGTGTGGCTGGGCAGGAAGCACATTCACCCAGTGGACCGTAAAGGACATGTACTGGCCTTGACCGTAGTTACAGCTCCATACGTCCGTGCTGCCGTGCACCTTGGAACAAACCGATAAGCTCAAGGACTGGCCCACATTCTATTCTACAATTTGTGAAGGGCTGGTACTGCCTTTTTGGCTTGGAACTCTCCACCTCGGCTCGGTACAGGCCAATAGTTCTCTGAACGGTGCAGAGTCCACCATTTGGAGTCTACCACTGCAGTACCAACAACTTGGACAGGAGCACGGTCAGCTTCTGCACCTTAGGATGGTTGGATGCATACTGTTGTCTCTTTGCAATCGCCTCGTTGAACGACTGCTGGCGCCATGAGTAGCGAGGAACAGGAGCGTCTGGACCAGGAGATGATGCCAAAGGGAAACAGCTCCCTTCTGCAGAGCCTTGACTGGCTGAAATGGCATGCGTGCCACTGGGCCCTGCTGCTGCTGTTGCTGCGGCGGCAGGATGGACAACCACATCAGAGCCATGTTTCTCCCAGTCCACCGGATGGTGACGCTCCATGTGTTGACGCAGGGCTGTGGTGCCAACGTTAGCTCCCTGGCCACACTTCACTTTCTGCCCACAGATTCTACATATACCCATATTCGGCTCCTCCGGTGTCTCAGCAAAGAACTGCCACACAGCCGAGTAGCTGATTTTACCGCCAACGCTCCGCACTGAGTGACTACTACCGCCGCTGCCTCGCTGAGCCCCTGTGATGAGTGACTTGGGAGCCGGGTGAAGCAAGGGCTTCATCATCGTCAGGAGAAGAGGGCGTCAGCTTGCACGTCAGGCAGCGGCGCAGCCAGAAGGTGGGTAGTGTGGCCATGAGTCAGCAGGGTAGCAGCAGTGCGAGGTCGGGAGCCAAATGGCCACGGGGTAGAAAACCCGCTTCACAGGTCCAAGAAAGTATTGGCGTTGGAAAAAAAACGTTTCTTTTACTGACTACAATAGCACAAACACGCTTAATTAACCCTTGGATATAAATTGCGCAAAAGAAATGAGCAGCAAAAAATAAACTGGTATGTGGCGTGTTAAAATGCTGTTTCTTTTACTGACTACAAAAGCAGAAACACGCTTAATTAACCTTCGGATATAAATTATGCTACAGGAATCACCAGGAAAAATGTCCTCGTCTTTGGCGTTGAAAAACAATGTTTCATTTACTGACTACAATAGCACAAACACGCTTAATTAATTCTTGGATATAAATTGCGCAAAAGAAATGAGCAGCAAAAAATTAACTGGTATGTGGCGTGTTAGTTTTATAGCTGTATCTCACAGCAACATGACCCCAAAAAATTATAAAAATGACTTCTCAGCCACTGTTAAAAATTGTGAGGGAGAAATGCCACTTAAAAGCCACATTTCTGTTCCAAAGGACCATGATTATAGATGTATCTCACAGCAACATGACCTCAAAACCATTGACAATGCGAAAAATTCTAAAGATAAAGTGAGTAAATGGAATACGGTTTTGTCATGAAACCTTGGTGTCTTTTACAGTCTCCACACCGCCAAACCAGCAAAATGATCTTTTTGGAACTGAGAATAAAAATTGCAGAGAGAAATGATCATTTTAAAAAACATTTTTCAAGAGGACCATTTCTGTTTGAAGAGGAATGTGAAGTAGACCGGCAACTAATCGGTGACCTCGGCAATTGGGGCCACAACATCATCAGAGATCCATGCCTGATTCATCTTGATGAATGTCAAACGATCAACATTATCTGTGGAAAGCCGGATGCGTTTGTCTGTAATGACTCCTCCATCTGTGATGAAGGTCCGCTCAGATATGACGCTGGCTGCTGGGCAGGACAACACCTCTATGGCGTGGCGAGCGAGCTCGGGCCATTCATCCATTTTGGATACCCAGAAGTCGATTGGGTCCGGAACACATCCAAAAACATCGGTGTTGAGACGCAGATAGTCGTGCACCATGATCTTAAGCTGGTCTCTGTGTGTTGGATGTGTGCCCTGCATTACATGCGTTGGTGAGGTGGTAAATAAAGATTGCCAGAGGTCACCCATTAGGCTTCTGCCACCTTGCCTGCTGCTGCTGCTGCCGCTGCGGCTACTTAGCACTCTTCTGCTGTCACGTCGCTGACGTTGTTCCACCGTGACATTTGAAGAACGTGAAGCAGACGAAACAGATGTCTCCACTTGATCAATCAGCAAGGTCTCCAATCCTGCATTTTACTCTCTATTTGCGTGGGTGTAAGGAAAGTGCTGAGTTTTGTTTTGTACCGGGGATCCAGGAGGGTGGCCACCCAGTAACTGTTGTTCATTTTGATGGCCTTAATGCAAGGATCATGTTGGAGGAAATGGAGCATCCAAGCACTCATGTGAGAGATGGAGCCTTGATTTCCCAAGCCTCTGGGTGGAGGGGCACTAGCAAACTGATCTTCCTCATCTTCCTCCTCCGCCTCAAATTTGCGCCAACCTCTTTCCAAGGGAGGAACGTCGGTAACGTCGGTGTCTAGGAATACCTCCTCCTCCTACGCTTCCTCCGGCACAGCTTCAACACAGCCCTGACTTGCCTCAGATGATGCACCCTGAGAGCTGATGCGCCCCCTTGCACTAGCCCTGGATCCCGAACCACTGCCTAATGAAGACCGATAAAATTGTGAAACTGTCAGGCCTTGTGGATTCGACGGAGAGAAAGGCTCTGTATCCGCATCTGTGTCCGTCTTCTCCTCCGTCGCTGGCGGGACCTGATGTTTCAGAGTGTCCAACGATCGTTCCAGAACTAAGATCACCACAATGCTCATGCTGACAAGGGCATTGTCCGCGCTGACCGTTTTGGTGGCTTCTTCAAAACTGGCAAGGATGGTGCAGAGCTCTTTCCCCTGCCTCCACTCTCGGGGGTTTCAAACCCCAGGTCCGCACCGCTTCCTTTTTCACCCATGGGGCCCCACTTCGAACGGCGAAAGGGGCATTGCCTGACCCACAAAAATTTGGAGCATGTGGGGGGGGGAATTTCCCCGTTTTGGGGCGCGCCCAAAAAATGAACGGTTGAGGGGCGGGGCCCGACTGACCTGAAACCCCCAGCCAGGGGGAAAACAAGAAAGGGTCGAACGGCGGAATTTTGGAAACTGGCCTCGACCCTTCTTCACGGGCATTTCCCCCCCGGGGTACTCTTTAAAAATTTTTGGACAAACGAGGTTAATGCTTTTGCCAGGAAAAGGGATGTGCTCCAGCCTACCGATCTTAAGGGCGGCCACAAAATTTTGACCGTTATTGACACCACCTTGCCTGGCAAAAGGGTTTCCCTTGTCACCCAGCCAGCGCCGGTCTCGTTGCGGAACCCGGGCCACAGCCCCGACGTGTGTGCACTTCTCCAAGACAGTTTAAATTTTAAACACACGGCCGGGTTTTTCTCGGGGCAGGGAAATTCCCACCAAGGACCTTGGGGGAAAGAACCCGCACCCCCCCCTGCATTTTTGAAAGCTTTGCGCCGACCCCTAAGAAAAAACCTTCCCCACCGGGAGCATCCACCCGCTCACCCAGTGTGCTGTAAAAAAGATATAGCGGCCCCTTTGGCCGGGCCTTAAACTAGCCCAAATGTGTCGGGGGGAAGAGGGATTTTTCCCCGGAAAACGTTGCAGACAACGCGCTTCCAATTTTAGATGCCCACGTGGAAAAGAAATGCCTGCTCCGGCATTGGTATTGGGGCGGAAAGGGGTCATGACGTGGGGGAAACCCCATCTGTGTCCACCAAGGGAAAAGGGCCCAACATTTCCAAGGAAAAAAGCCGGGCCCAATGCGGGACATTAAGGTTTTTTGGTTTTGGGTAGGGGTTTGCGTTAAAGTTTTCCTTCGCCCCCAAACCGGGAAGACAGAAGGGGCTGCAAAGAGGGCCGCTGTATGGTGTGCGGGTTCAAAACTGGCGGAAGGAGAAGGTGTAGGAGGGGTTTCTCGGGTGGTGCTGGGGGGCCCGGGGGCACGGTGGAGGCTGAAGCGAAGGCTTACCCCTGATCATAAACTCTGAGAGACAGGGCAGCGGGGGAAACGCTTGGTGGGGGCGGGGGAGGAGAAGGGGGAGGACGAGGGTTGACAGGGGTTGGGAACCCCGGGCATCGGTGGGGCCTTTTTTGGCCAAGTGTTGCCCCCCTTTTTAAACTAAATGAAATTTGTTTCATTGAAAGACTTGTGGGGGGGTTAAACACCTAAGATTCTTGCCTCAAAGTTTGGGGTTTACGGGCAAAGGTGGAAATATGAAAAATCGCTGGGTGAATCAGACGCTTCTCAAAGAAGGCCCGGGCTGAGGGTCCGGAAACCCTTTTTTACGGCGATAAGTGAGGGGCCGGGGGTTTTCCCTTTTTACCGTGGCCCGGGGGAACATCTCAGCGGGCTTCTGCGACCGGGCCCCTCCCTTTTGGGGGCGGACCCGAAATCCACACTAAAAACCCCTCGTCTTTCCCCCCTCGTCCAGGATTTTTTCGCTCGCAAGCAAATTCTTGAAAAGACCAAAGTTGGGCTGCCCAAAGTCGTCATCATCATCATCAACACAGGTGACTTTTGGGCCCTCCTGACATTCTTGGGATCCAGGAGCTGCGGTCTACAAAAACAAGAGGCACTGAAGGCGTTGCTTTACCGCCCGGGGGGTTTTTTCCCAATGACCGGCTTCCTTTTCCCCTCTGAGGGATCAGAACTGGGGGTCAAGGGAGACAAAAACATCCCCCTTGGCCCCCTGGATCTTTTTAAAATGCTTTCTGACCCCAAAAAGCATTTTGTCATCAAAGAGGTCTTCAGAAAATGGATTATCCACCCGTGGGGGGGACAAGATTGACATTTTGGACTGCCTTCGGGTTCATGTTGGGCGGATTTTCTGATGATGCTGTGGGCGACCCTTTGTGGCCCCTGACTGGGAAGGGACGAGGAGGTAAGGAAATGCTGGATGCAGGTTGAAAATTTAAACCCCTGAAGAACAGATTGGGCCCAAAGGTTCTTTTCTGAGATTCCCCAGGGCCCTGACCCAGGGGATGACAGGGCCCGACGGTCCTGCAAACCCACGAAACCCTGGGCTTGCTTGTTGTCGCCCACTGGAAAGACACCTTCTCTCATACCTCTACCTCCATGTCCCCACCCCCCTCTTTTCTGCTTAACCCCCCCTGCAAATTTTGCTTTCCCTTTCAGAAAGAGAAAAAATTTTAGAAGGTATGGAAAGTTTTTGGGAAAATTTTGAAAAGACGGCAAAACCAAACTATTCTTAAAAACCCTCTAAATTTTACAGCCCAAATAGGGTTTGAAACTGAAATGTTTTTTTTTGAATACCCGTGAAAAGCTCCCGGTTGGGGAACTGTAAGACCCAAAAAAAACCCGTGGGTTTCCCCCTTCAGTCCCCAGGGAATTTTCAAATGCCCCGTGGGTTAAAGGGTTGATAGTTTTCAACAAAATACATAAAAATGCGCCCATCTGCGCCCAAAATGAGATTCAACGGCCCAATTAAAAAAATTTTTAAAGTTACACGGATGAGAAAATTGCGTTTTTTGCAGCAATGACAAACGAGAACAGTGCTAGAAAAATTTTCTATCAGAATTGTCGTACAACGTGGCTATTTGAAAAAACTAGGGCCGCACCACGTGCAACACAGCTATTTAAAAACTATTCGGATAATAAAAGGTATTTTTTGCACCTATCAAAAAAACTGCGGTGACGACAAAATTGCTGTATTCAAATTTAAGTGCAGGCTGCACAACATACAAGTTATATTTCACCAAAAAACTGGCCAAAAAGTGTTAACAAAAACCCATTGCAATGCAGGGTCTAAACTCTAAACACAGTCTGGGCTGAACAATATCCACTCTCCTTTAAAGAGCCTGTCTGTCTGTGTTCGCCCGCAGCCACTCCCCCCACCTCCCCGCGGCTGTACAGTGCTAGATGCTCCTTTTAAATTCTCAGCCTAAGTAACTAAAATCTGCAAATCTCTAATCTACCTAAGTTCTAATGTTCACAGCTAAAAGCATAGATGTCTGTGTGAACAAATAGAACAGTTTCGCTGAGCTGTTTTGAGAGAGACCGAGCACACGTCCTGCTCTTATGAGACACAGACACACACTGATCATGAACAGGAGGGGCTGTTCTATGTAAAACGAGGTCATGTGATTTTTTCAGCCAATCGCAACCATACACATTCCATTCATGACGTCGCTCACCCAGCTCACCCTGCACTATTCTGTAAGCTGATTTGCTGGCCGCCAAAATCACAGGAAGCGCTGAAAATAGCGTGATATTAATAGATTATGCGCAGATTTTAACCTAAATTATCGCGTGATCGAAAAAATCCGATCAACATAAAAACTGTGCCGATTTCAACTTTGTCGATAATAATCGCTCAACAATAGTTAAAAGGCCATTTCTTTTACTGACTACAAAAAGCAGAAACACACTAAATTATCCTTCGGACATAAATGATGCTACAGGAATCACCAGGAAATTTTTCCTCGTCTATGGCATTGAAAAACACCATTTCTTTTACTGACTACAATAGCATGAACACACTTAATTAACCTTTGGATATAAATTGCGCAAAAGAAATGAGCAGCAAAAAATTAACTGGTTTGTGGCTTGTAAAAACGCTGTTTTTTTACTGAATACAAAGGCAGAAACCCACTTAATTAACCTTCGGATATAAAGGATGCTACAGAAATCACCAAGAAAAAATTCCTCTTCTTCTGCTTTGAAAAACACCGTTTCTTTTACTGACTACAATAGCACAAACACGCTTAATTAACCCTTGGATATAAATTGCGCAACAGAAATGAGCAGCAAAAAAATTAACTGGTATGTGGCGTGTCAAAACGCCGTTTCTGGGGGGCGTGGTCTGCCATGTGAGGGAACAGTCGCAGCTTGCACGAGCTCCTCCTGGGACAATGCTATAACCTTGCAAAAAAGGCACTAAGAATGGGACAGAAGCGTAATAAAAAGGTAGCAGCAGCCGTTGGAACTACTGCTGAGGCACCAGGACTGCCGATCTCTATTTTTTTGCACCGCTGCAGGGGCTGGAGGACGCAGGGCCTTCTTCTTCCCACGCGCGGGAACATCTGGCGCCATCTTCCCGACATTTTACTGAGCACGGCGCGCCACAGGCAAGCTCACAGCTTACCGCTGAGACCCGCTCCGAGTCGCCGCCCGCGCTCCCGACCACAGAACATCTGACAGCAAGTCCGTTACAGACAGAGAGTGCGGAAGGTAGGACCCGGCACTGCAGCTCTACCTCACAGCAGGGAGGTACCTTGGCACCGCAACAACGAAGCTCCCGATCTCTGGATCGCTACTCTGCAGGGGACAGAGGAGCCGGCGGGAAACAAGCAGGTCAGTGCCAGGGGGGAGATAGCTTGCCCTTAACACGGGACTTTCAGCATATCGCAGCGCCCATTGGACTTTGTCAGACACCAGGGCCACAATCATATCTTCTGGAAGCTGTCTATGTAGCTGAGACCTCCTTACAGAGAAGCAGTTATATAGCCTCACCTCTGAACTGCTCTGTTAACTGGGCAACAGAGGGCCCACAACTGGCAGGCCCTGCAGATGCAAATGATCCTGCTCTGGGTGCATCACCGCTAACCTCATTGCCAGATACGCTGCGTTCTCACGCTTCATATAAAGCAGCTTTGCATGCTACACCTGCCTCCTGCCCACAGCCCGACGCACATATGCCTACACGGCTCCATGCATCTGATATAGCCGGATAAACCACTCCACAACTGGATACTATCAGCTCTGGCCCACAAACATCGTCCACTGCAACCATGACAGTCAAGGCGAGCGACAGTTCTGTTGGGGGTCACCCCCGTGGGGACCATGAGGAATGCCATACACGTATCCCATCCAAAAATTTGGACTTGCCTGCCTGCCCCACTTCTGTGACAAAGTCCCATCACTCTTACACCATGCGGGGAGGTCCTGGCGTGTCTTTGGGCGATGGCGGGGCTCACACGATGGGCACCGCGGTTATACAACAGTCTGTGTCAGCCCTGGATGTGACGGGCCCCCGTGCCGCTCCGACCTCACCGGGATCTCTCTATGAGGATCGGAGCACCACAGCAACCCCGGCATTAGACAGCCTCTCCTGGGCCTCAAGCCCAAACTCCTTGACCTGGGGTGGCAGCCCTACACTTACAACTGATGCTAGAGACTCCTCCTCCGCTGTTTGCAAACTGAACACCAGGGGATCCACTAGTAGTCAACAAGTGACTTTCATTCCACCTGAAGATGCTCTAATGGCGTTGGAATCTCACCCCAAGCTTGAGGCGCTCCTTTCTCTTCTGCCTTCTAAGCTCGACATGCAAATAATGGCCAGAGAAATGCAGCAAGCTTGGAGACAGGAACTGAGCCCAGTCCAGAAGAATATGACAGATCTTTAGGCCAGAGTGAATCACCTAGAAAAAACTCAGGAATCAACAACTGCTCTTATAACAAATCTCCAGACCACCATCTTGGAGCACCATACTCGTCATTTACATCTCTCTTCTCAATTGGACAACCTTGAAAACAGAAACCGATGAAACAATGTTCGGCTGAGAGGTCTCCTAGAGACTGTGAAAACAGGAGAGTTAATCCCCACACTTACAAAAATATTCAACACCATCCAGGGGAGACTGGAGGGGACGTATATCGAATTTGACAGGGCCCACAGGGCGCTTCGACCACAGAGTCTCGATGTAACTCGCCCAAGAGATGTTATATGTCAGGTTCATCATTTTAACCTCAAAGAAGAAGTCATGCGAAAAGCCGTATGATGCAGCAGATTAAGCACGACGGCCACCAGCTAGGTCTTTTCCCAGACCTTTCAAGGCGCACCCTCCGTATGAGATCTGCGCTCAGACCGCTACTGACTGTACTTTAAACAAGAAACATACCCTACAGATGGGGGTTTCCGTTCTCCCTCCAAATTAAACATCAGGACAAGTTTCTCATCTTGCGGTCTCCAGACGATTTACCCACCCTCATCGCTGCCCTTGGTCTTCCAAATATTGTTCTGCTGGACTGGGCCATGGTTATATTTGCAGATCCCACTTCTGCAAGCTTTGCCACTCAAGACGCTCAACCTCAACGGCTCCAACTGACCACTCCAAAATCCCAGAGTGTCCGGCGTCGTCAAGGGAGCCCAGAGAGCCAGTCTTCCAGAATGAGACCTAACCATTGACTTGCTGATAACTTCGGCACGAAGCCGGATGTTGATTCGTCACTTGATGCCATTACCCCTCAGGTTTTCTTCGAGGCAGTCTAGACTCCCGGGTTCTCCATTTTTGACTTTGATTTTCTCTTATCACCCAGGTCTGTGGGACTTCCATGAGTATTGCCCCCTGATAGGGCGGCATACATCATGTCCCATTTAGCTTTGTTGATAGCTCATATTTTCCATTGCACATGTTATGATTATACCAGTTTTGCTACAAGTGTCTTTGGCGTAAGAGCAGCTGCTTGGCCCGGGTCGAGATCTTTTTCTTTATTTATTCACCCCCCCCCCCCCTCCATCTCTTTTTTTTTTTTTCTTTTCTTTTTTCTTCTCTCCCTCTCTCCCCCTTTTTTTTTTTTTTTCCCCCCTTTCCCTCTTTTACTTCTTTCTCACATCCGGGGGGGTTTGCGATCACTTTTTTCCCCTTATGAAGGTGATGCCCCAAAAAGAGTGTGCATTGGGGGAATTTCGGGGTGCCACTTCCCCCTTTTGTTCTTTTTTTTCTTTGCTTTCTTCTTCAGATCCCCCCCCCGTAGTTTTGGCCTCCTTTCTGTGTGGAAGGGCCCCTCCCAGCTGTGTTGCACATTTTAGTTATTTTGGCCCCTTTCCAGTTTTGGGGCCTATGTTTCTTTTTTTATTTTCTTTTTTCAGTTAAGAAATGTTTGCTCGATTGGCTCTTGGGAAACCACTACTCTTTGATTTGGGGGGACCCAAACTGTGCTTTTTACCCTACTGCCAATGGATAGTATTTGCTTTGAAAACCCTTACGTTAAGGAATTAATTCCCCCAAAAAACTTTCCAGATTCTTAAACCCCCTGTATAAACAAAACCCCAATAGGCCCTGTGTGTAAAATTACTCTTCGGGCCCCCAAACATAAAACCTTGAAAACGTTTACCTCCCAAAAAGGGGACTACTCTTTTTTCCCTACCAAAACTTTTGAAAAATTCTTCCTTGTTTTCCCGGGGTCAAATTATTTTCTGGGGAGATTGAATCCCCCTCACTCCCCAAATGTATTTTCCTCAGGATTTGTCGTGTCTTTTCATACGCTTAAAAAAGTGAAGAATTTTCTGATGACACACTGGTGGTATAGGGAGGCTTTTGCACTCCAAAGACCGTGTTTAAACCCCTTTCATTCCTCCCCTCACAACCTTACTCTAGGTTTGACAAATTTTTTCCCAAAAAACCCTTCTCTCCTACATTATGTTGTCTCGTTCCGATAGGTCACCAACCTTGCCACCCCCCCCCCGGGTCCACTTGTTTTTTCTTTTCCAAGGTAAAAGCGCTGGGAATTTGCATGGGGTGAAGGATGTTGCTTCACTCCCTATCCCTATCTGATGTGCAGGGGAAATGATACATTCCCCAAGTCACCTCTGGATGCCCCCTCCCCAAAAACCCAAAAGGGGAAGCATTTAAAATGCATATTGAGGGGAAATCCATAAAAAGGGGTGCGCGTCTTAAGAGAGCAGCTTCCCCAAGCTCCAGCCCTTGACGAAATTGGCTGCACAGGAGCAAAACCCAAGCCCCTCGGGCCTAATCGACCTGCGAAATTGAATTTACAAGGCATGAACCACGTTAAGGAAAAAAAGGCTAAAACGATATCGCCAAATACAGCCTTTTTATGTTTGGAGAAATAAACCGAGCAATTCCGGGGGCCCGGGGCAATTCGGGACAAAAGTCCCTATTTGTTCCTTGTTCAAAGGGCCCCCGGAGGGGGAACGCACACCTCACAAAATATCCTGGATTTTTTCCAAAAAATATTACCTACACTAATAACTTTTCGGTCCCAATCCCAACCCCCCCAACCCTGCAATCTTATCTGGTGAGAAGGGCCCTTTCCCACGTTTCTCTACGCAGTCTTTTGCCCCCCCGGAAACACCTTTTACTAAAAAGAACTTCGGGGATCCATAACGCCCGGCCTCTGGTAAACCCCGGGGTCTGGAGGGATAACCGCCCTGTTCTATAAAACATTTTAAGGAGGGGAAAAAACGCAACCCCTTTTTGCAGCCTTTAAACTGCCCCTTTGGATTTTCCATTCGATGCCGCGTTCTTAAAAGCCCATTGTTGTAATTTTTAAGGCCACAAGGACCCTTCACAATGTCAAGCTACCGCCCCATTTTCTTGATAAAACACTGATGCCAAATTTTTCCAAAATTTTGCCACGGCTTAACCCCCCGCTTAAAATTTTTTTGTTATTTGGGCCATTGGGTTCATTCCCTCCAGGAGGCAAAACAACACCCTTTAAACTTTCTCTCTGCTCCATCATGTTCCTCTCACAAGACTCAGCCTTTTTTTATCCTTAATGCCCAAAAGGCTTTTGACCCAATAGCGTGCCCCTTTTTTCAGGGGGTTTCTGGAATCCCTAGGTTTTGGGGCCTGATGAGTCAAAGATTTTGGGCCCTATATTCATCGCCCCAAGCTCAAAAACTGTTAACGGCCCCTTTTCGGCCCCCCTGACCAACCATTATAATGGCACCAGGCCCGGGATGTCCCCTCTCCCCCCTCCTCTATATTTTGGAATGGGCATTGATGCAGGCCATAAGTAGTGACCCTCAAATACAGGATTTGACGGGGGTTCCAAATTAAGTGCTCCCAAATGCGGACGACCTACTACTATACCTCACAATCCGGCCCGTCCCTTCCAGACACAAAGGTTCTGAAAGAATAAACATGTATAGTAATCACAAAATTAATTTTTCTAAAAGCTCAGTTTTACGTTTTCATAATTCCCTAAGCCCAAATAAATAAGCAGAGTAAAACCCCTCAGTTTTTATGGGCACGGGGAAATCCCAGAATGCGAATCCACCCTGTCTAGCCCGAAACTGAAAGGGGTCCTTATGCCTGGACTTCCCGGCGTTTTTTTAGCTCTTCCAGTCCACCTGGATCTTTTAATACAACCCAAACACCAAACTCTGGGTTCTATTTCCCAATTAAAGGGCCCCTTTTTCAGCTCTTCCCGGGTCCCTCCTCATGCGTCCAAGGCTCATTTGCCCCCCCGT
>JAODAL010078965.1:0-12735 GCA_025379985.1 Phyllomedusa bahiana | reverse complement strand
TTTTTTTCCGCCTCCAAAATGTCATTGTGCCACTGCCGACCTCTATGCGCCGCCGTGCCTCCAACTGTGTGTTTGGCCCCACTTTTTTCCCAATACTGTTTTGCCCCCTCCAGAATGCATTGTGCCACTTTACCTCATACTGCTGCCGCCGTGACCTCCACACTGTGTGTGGCCCATTTTGGGCCTAATACTGTTTTGCCGCCTCCAAAAGGCTTGTCCCACTGCCTGACCTCAGGGCTGTTGGCCATGACCCCCCACATGGGGTTTCCCACTCTGTGGCCTTAAACTTTTTTGCCCCCTCCAGAATGTCTTTGTGACTGCCTGACCTATGCTGCTGTGGCTGCCGCCGTCACCTCCACACTCTTCCTAATTTCCACCTGAGCTCTCAGTTGTTTTTTTCCAGCTTTGCTAGCATGATTTATCGGGCTACTTTCCCCCTTTTTGGTTTTTTCACCTCTTAATCCCAGGGAATTTTTGTGAAGTTTTTCTAAGAGCGGCGGCGTCTGTGGTGTCTACTAAAACACAACATTGTATGAAGACCAATCAAGTCCTCTGCATATTTAAGCTGGCACAACGTTCTACAAAAATGCAGGCTCTGGGGGCGGGAAAAATACTTTTTTTTTAATGTTTGTCCCCGAAGAAATTTCGGCCCGAAACGAATTTTGTGGAAAATTCGGCGACGTGCCCCGAACCGAATTTTTGAGAAATTCGGCCTTCTTAGTCCCAATCGGGAATCCTGCAGAATATGGGGTTTCCGTAGGGTTGGTCCCCTGCTGTCGTTAAATGAGTTATGCAAGTGGGGGGGGGGGGGGGGGTCGGGGAATGGGTCACCCAAGCGGGGGGGCCGGTCAGGCTATCAAGCTTTTTTTTTAATGTAACCCAAATAGGGCCTTCCCAGAAAGTAACCACCAAGTCTCGTATTTCCACCAACTTTTAGCTTTAAATCCAAAATGGACTGATACTGGCCAAAAGTGGGGTACCCCGATACGGAAAGTAGAGAGAAGCAGTAGGAAGTGCGTTCAGGTTCCTCAAAATTTTGGCTAGAAAATCTTTACTCAGGCTGAGCTTCGTGAGAGCAGGGAAACATCGAGCAGCAGGAAGAAACGGTAAAAGGAAGGTAGCCAAAAATAAGCCAGGAATGGGTTAAAAAGTGATTTTTTGGGAAAAAGAAACTGTAAAATTGTTGTAAAATGGCTTTTCAACAAGGGATTTAATAAACAAGCTCACATATAGCTACATCATTAAAAAATATATATATATATATAACTATTGTAAGGTGGGGATAAAAAAGCCACCAAAATACCATTCCTAAAAAATTGTACATTTGGGGAAAAAATTGTGCTTCCAGAAAATTTTTTAAAAGGGAGAATTTGATAGGGTTTTTCATCCCGTTGGGGTAAATGCGCAAAAGCGAGCTGAGTACGATGTCTAATGTGCCAAACGAATGTGTTAGGCACATTGCTCGTAAGACTCGACACTTTTTAATGTGCCTATCATGAGGAGGCATTCTGGGGGCGTGTCGCCCAACCCCCTTAATATTAGACCTATATGAATGATATTAATCAAAATAGTTTATATCAGCATCTCCTTTGCTCTGAGGGTTTGGGATAATTTTTTAATTGCTTTTTTTAAATTAGGGGGGTTTTGTTGGCATTTTCCCCTTTTCAAGAAAATTTGCAATAACATTTTTTTTGAGACCGTCCATTCTGACTTGGCTTTTAGGGGCCTACATTTAATACCCCAAAATGACTCCATCTAAGAAACTAGATCCCTTAAAGTATTTACAACAGTGTTTAGGAAGTTTATTAACCCTCTAGGTATTTCACAGAAATTAAAGCAAAGTGGAGGTGAAATTTCAAAATTTCACTTTTTTGGAGATTTTCAATATTTATAAATTATTCACTGGAATACGGTAAATGTGACCAGGTAAATGCAACATAATATCAATTACCCTTGGTCTACTATTTTTAGAGATATCCAATATGTGGCCCTAGTACATTATTTGGCTCAACCAAAAGCCTCAGAATAGGAGGAGCACCTACCGGACTCTGGGGTCTCATTTTCATTACGACTTTATTTAGGTGCCATTTCAGGTTTGCAGACACCCTAAGGTGCCAAAACGTAATACACTCTCCTGAAAAGACCCCATATTGGAAACTAGACCCCCTAAGGAATATATCCAGGGTTGTAGTGAGTATATTGACCCCACAGGTGTTTCACACTTTTTTTAGCACTAGGCTGTGAAAAGGAAAAAAATGTTTTCCAACAACCTGTAATTTTAGCTTAAAAGATTTCATATTTACAAGGAATCCTGGAAAAAAACGCACACCAAAATTTGTTACACAATTTCTTCCAAGTTTGGCAATACCCCATATATGGGTGTAAACTGCTGTTTAGGCACATGGCAGGACGTACAAGGAAGGGAGCACAATTTGGCTTTTGGAACACAGATTTTGGTGGGTGCCATGTCGCATTTCCAAAGCCCCTAAAATACCAGAACAGGTAAAACCTTCCATAAGTCAACCCATTTTGGATTCAAAACACCTCAGGGATCTCATCTAGGGGTGTATTGTGCATTTTTGGTGCACAGGTGTTACATACTTTTTTTAGCATTGGGCCATGAAAATTGGGGGAAAAATGCAGTTCCGTCATTGAGTTTTGGGTTTCAATTTTACAGCATTCACCTTACAGTGTAAATGACTGGATAACTTTACTATGGGGGCTGGTACAATTACAATGATATAAATTTTAAATATTTTTTTTGTGTTTTATTACTTTTACACAATAGAAATACGTCTATAAAAAATTGCGTTTTTATATTGTCCTATTCTGAAAGCCATAACTTTTTGGGCTGGTTCACACGGCTTATTCAAGCCGTAATTGCGGGACGGATTCCGCCCGCAATTCCGTCTTGAATAAGACGCGGGGCGGGGGCGGGGCGGGGGGGCGCAGCTCCCCATCCCCATATACATGCAATATCCACGGCGCGTATTACGCCAGGATAATGAACATGTCACGTTCTCCCCGCCCAGCGGTTTCGACGAGTGGGATGGAGAGAGGGAATCCACAGTTCTCTATTAGTCCTGTGGATTACCGTAATGGCTTGGACGTATTGCTGCCTTATTGCAGCACAGTACGGCACGCAATACGGCTGCAATCCGTCTCTGAAATAAGCCGTGTGAACGGCCCCTTTTACTTTGCTGTGTTCGGAGCTGTGTATGGACTTGTTTTTTGCAGGATGAGTTCACTTTTTATTAAGGTTTTTGTGAGGTGTTTTGAACAAAATACAGCAATCCTGGTAGTGTTTTTTATTTTTATTTTTTTACAGCGTAAACCAAAGGGGTTTTTAAAAGGGAAATGCAGTTTTACTCAGCAGGTTGATACGTTTTTACAGCTTTTTAAAATTGTATTTTTTTATATATTTTACTCCCTTTTACACAAAAAAAAACCCACTTTTATTCAAACAGGAAAACCCCATTTGTCACGGATCGCCCCCGGGGGGGCCCGTGCCTTGGACCATGTTCGGGGCCCGTGCCCCTGTGGTCCCTGTGGGGGGGGTTTTACAGGGGGTAGCTTCTGTATGCTCTGTACCTGTTTTTTCCTGCTCCCCCGGGCGTACTCACCGGGCCCGGGTTCCAAAAGTGCCCGTCTTCTGTGGTTTCCCCCCGCTTTGGGTGGGGGCACCCCATAGGGGGGCGCCCCCCAGACTGCGGACTTTTAAAGGCCACAGTGCCCCCCCTTCCCGGGCCTGTAAACCCTCTGACCCTTTCCTTAAAAAGGGGAAACTTCCCCCCTTGGATCAGGGTTGTTCGTTGGGGGTTCATCATTAGAAGTAGACCGTGCTGCTAAAGCCCTGTTTGTTTTTAAAACCCAGGGTTTTTTCCCATTTGGCTTCTGCTAAACGTGTGTTTACCCCTGCGCTGCCCAGCGAAACCTTTTCCCCTTGTTTGTGTCCTGCGTGTTGCCCTCCTTTTTTTCTTTTCTGCTGTTTTCCTTGTTTAAAATTTAAAATTTCTGTCACCTGCGGACTCGGGTAATCTGTTTATTTTTGCAGGGGCCCGTTTATCAACCCTCCAGTGTCCAGCCACCCAAACCCCTTGAAACTTCGGCTACCCCCTTGTGTTACTACCATTTGCCCGGGGGTGGGCCCTGGGAAATCCCCTGTTCCAGGAGTTTCTGGTTTTTGCGGCCAAAAAAAATCGGTTACAACTTTTTTTGCATTGTCATAGTCGGGAGAGCCTTTAACTTTTTTTATTTTTCTGTGTATGGAGCTGTGTAGGGGCTTGATTTTGGCAGGATCACCCTGTTGTTTTTTTTGGGTTTTTTTAATTTTTTTGGGGGCCCAAAGGCCCTTTTTTGATCAGTTTTAAACCCGTTTTTTGGGAAAGGAAAGGGTAAAATGGAAAATACTGTAATCCAAAAAAGTTTTTTTTTTTTTCCTTAACAGCGTTTCAGCGTGCGGGTATATGTGTTTAAGGTTAGTTTTATTCCTGTTTGAGATGATTATGGGGGATACTCAGCTTTATTTGTTTTTTTTATGTTGAAAGTGCTTTAAAAAAAAAGTGTTTTTATTGGGGTTTAAAAAAATATATATGTATAATTTGCTTCTGATAGCCATTTTAAACCTTTTTTTTTTTTTCTGTCAAAAAGGCTGTGTAAGGGTTTTTTGGGGGCCCCCGGCGCTGGGCAGCTTCCTTTTTCCCGTATGGACTCCTCCGGAGCGCCCAATTGAGGGGGGGGAAAATTAAACCCCTGCGGAGCAGAGAGGGGAGCGCTCCCCACCCACAGCGGAATCCGTGCGGCCGCAAAAATCGCGGCCGTCCCGGGGTTTCCGGAAAAAGGCAGGTGTGTTCCCTCCGCTGCGGGGCGCAGTGATGTATCCCCCCGCCTATGCCGGAGAAAATGCAGGAGGCGTTTCGGGGGGGGCCCGGGGCAGCGAGGAGGGTGGGGGGGCGAGGGAGCAGAGCGCGGGGGGGGAAACCAAAGGGAAATTTTTTTTTTTGTTTTGGTTTTTTAAAAAATGTCTATACCCGCCCATAGCCTGCCTTTGAGGAACCCTATACCCTGCCTTTAGCCTGATAGGGGACCCTTTTACCTGCCCAAACCCGCCTATTGCCGCCTTTTGGGACTATACCCGGGCTATTTGCCTGCCTAAGGGCCTTTTTACCCTGCCCCATTCCCCCCTTTAGCCCGCCTAGGGGAAACCTTTTTTCTTTCCTATAGCCTGCCTAGGGGACCCTTTTAAAAACCCCAAGCCTGGCCCCCGGGTGACCTATACCTGCCTTTTTAAAGACCCCATACCTGTCTTTTTCCTGCCCAGGGGGACCTTATACCTCCAAAAACGCCATTCCTGCCCATAAAAGACCTTAAACTGCCCTATACCCCTATTTCCCGCCATGGGGGGACTTTTTTAGCTGCCCCATATCTGCCTATGGGATTCATCTAATTTTTAAATCAGTTTGGCCCCCTAAAGACTAAAATAAAAAACCCCAAATTATATTAGGAAAATGGAAAAAGCTTTTCAGCTAAAGGGAAAATATGAAAAAAACCCGGGAAATCTTAAATTTACGGGATTTGATTTAAAGATTGTTTTTAAACTCACCCCCCCCAACACGGGCGGGGTTTTTCCCCGGGGTGAGTCCCCCACCCCTAAAAAAAATGTTACCCCCTTTTAGGAGTCCCTTTTAGGAACCCGCCAAAATTCCCCAGGAAAGGGTTTTATTTGGAACCCCGCCCAAATTTAGTTTTAAACCCGCCAAAATATTTTTAAAGGGTGGTTTAGTGCAGAAAACCAATGAGGTTTTCCCCTCTCCCCAAAAAAAAACTACAAAATGTAAAAAAGGTGTGGGACATTTTTTAAAATATATTTGAAAAATAAAACCATAGGTGCCCCAAAAAAAAAGGCAATGAATAAATCTAATACAAAAAATCAGGGGGAAAACTTAAAAGACTAAGTAAAACCTCAAGTTATTAGGAAAATTTTGGGAAAAGTTTACAGCTAAAGGGAAAATATGAAAAACCCGGGGGGCTCTTGTTTTCAGTATTTGATCAAAGATTGTATTAAGCTAAACCCCCAAAAAGTCAAGGGTTCCCGAGCAGGTGAGCCCCTCCTAAAAATGTTCCCTTTAAAGGAGTCCATTCAGACTCCCATTTCCCCAGGAGTGATAGGAACTGCATTGAGTTAACCTGACAATTTAAATGAGGAACCCCCTTGACGTGTTGGGGGAGGGTGAGCTTAATAAAATCTTTGATCTTTACGTAAACAAAGAGTCCCAGGTTTTTCTATTTTCCTTAGGGGGTAAAGATTCTTAATTTTTTATAACTTGGGTTTTATTAGTCTTTAGTGTGCCACTGTTTATGTTTAGATGTATGTCATTGCCTTTAGTGTGCCCCCTATTTTTTCGTTTTAAAGTATATATAGAGTGCCCAAACCCCTTTTACATTTTGAGTTTTATATCTGCCTTGGGAGACTTTGCTGCCATATCTGCCTATGGGGGACATTAAACTGCCAAATTTTTCCCCTTGGGGGGGACATTAAACTGCTTAACCAGCCTTATCTGCCATGGGGGCTTTAAAGGGGCCTTACCTGCCTATATCTGCTAGGGGGGACATTAAATCCCTATGTAATTTTATTGGTATCTATTTTTTTTTTAAAATTTACCAGTAGCCGCGTGGAAAAACCTACCTAGGCTTTTACTCGAGTCAATAAGCTTTCCGGTTTTTGTGGCAAAAGTAGGTGCCTCGGTTTTCGGGCGGCTTATACTCGAGTATTACGGATAAACATATTTATGGGCCGGTTGTTTCAACGGGGGTCCCCAAATGTGACTTTATTTTTTTTAAATCTTTTTGGGGGGCTTTGGGTGTAAAAAGAAAAAAAGGGCAGGTACACTTTTTTTATTTTATTTTTTGTATTTGTTTTTTCTTTTTTTTTCACTTTTTTTTACTTTCAATTTTTTTTACTTTTTCCTTTTTTTTTACTTTTCCTAAAGGGGATTTAAAAAAGGATGTCTTGTTACCCAGTTTTTTTGTCTCATTTTTTTTTTAATTTTTACAAAAATGTTGGGGAAAAAAACTCGTTGAACTTGTGCGCCCCACTGTAACATGATATGTTATTTGCAAAGGAAATGACGTGCTGGGTTTTTGGTCCCACAGGCTCGGACGGGGCCCCGGGGGGGCGGGGAATCCCCGGTGGGCCCCGGAGGCAGGCCGTCGCTCCCCGGGGGCCCGGCCGCGCACCCGGTACTGGACGCCGGGCCCGGTTCCCGGCGCCAAAACCCGGGCCCCGGGAGTTGGGGGGACTGATGTCCCCGATCCGGGGGTTGCGCGGGGGGGGTCCGGAGCACACGCCCTAGCGCTGCGCTGCTGATCCCCCCGGCGGCTGAAGCATAATGCCTTCAGCTGCCGGGTGCCGGCCCCTCGTGAGTGGGCGGCGCGGTGATGTCACTTCACCCGCCCCCTATGCAGGGCGGCAGTACGGAGTCGGGGCCCGGGCAGGGCCGAGCAGGTAAGGGGTGGCTGTTGGGTTTTTTTTTTTTTTTATGGAAAAGGGGGGGGGGGGGCCCCGGGCTAAAAGGGGGGGGGGGGGACCCGGGCTAAGGGGGGGGGGTCCGGGCTACAAGGGGGGGGGGGTCCCTGGTAAAGGGGGGGGTCCCTGGTTTAAAAAGGGGGGGGTTTCCCTGGCTACAAGGGGGCCCTGTAAAGGGGGGGCCCCTGACAAAAGGGGGGGCCCCCTGGATAAAAGGGGGGCCCCTGACTAAAGGGGGGGTCCCTGCTAAAAGGGGGGGGGCCCCCTAGCTAAAAGGGGGGGGTGCCCTGACTAAAGGGGTCCTGTCAAAAAGGGGGGCCCTGGCTCAAGGGGTCCCTGGTAAAAGGGGGGCCCCCGACTAAAGGGGGGGCCTTGGCTACAAGGGGGGGTCCCTGGCTACACGGGGCGGGGGGCCCTGGCTAAAGGTGGTCCCGGGGCTAAAAGGGGTGGCCTGGTTACAAAGGGGGCCCTGGCACAAAGGGGGCCCGGCTAAAGGGGGGGGTCCTGATCAAGGGTGGGCCCTGATACAAGGGGGGGGGCCTGGTACAAAGGGGGTCTGGCTAAGGGGGGTCCCTGACTAAAAAGGGGGTCCCTGACACAAGGGGGGCCTCCTACTACGGGGGGGCCCCTGATAAAATGGGGCCCTGGTACCAAAGGGGCGCTTTGATCCCTTTCAGGGGGGCCCTGATAAAAAGGGGGCCCTAGTATTAAATATAAGGGGCCCTGACTACCTCACACTAGCTAAAGGAGGCCCAAAATACCTGTATACTACAAAGGAGCCCCTAAATCCCCGCAATACCTAAAGGCCTTTAATCCCTTTTTATACTACTTATGGGAAGCCCTTGTTGTTTCTCCTAAGGGGGTCCCCAATTTTGCGCCTATTAAAGGGGACCCCAACTACTACAGTTACCTAACTGGGGGAAACCACCCCCCTACAGACTGGGGTTGCCTATTTTCTACCTACATGGGGCTTGTTACCTCCCGGGTTTTTATAATTGAGAGGGGGCAGCCCCTAGTTGGAATTTTCTCCCGAAGGTTGTCCTTTCCCCACCTCCCCTTAGGATACTAGGCTTGTACCCCCCTCCCCCCCCCTGGGGTTTTGTTTTAGAGGTTTTGGGAATGATAAAGAGGGGTGGAAAATTGGGGGGGTTCTAAGATTTTTGTGTGTAATTTCTGGGGGATGAGCTGTGGCGGGAAAAGTATCATGTGGTGCGGAATGATGCAGAAAAAAAGGGGGAATTAACGCCCAAAAGGGAAGAGAACGATCAAACAGATTGGGGCGTTGGTAGTCCCTGATTTTACTTCTATATTGGAAAGTGCTGTATTCATGTAATGTGTGTGACCCGAGTGGTGTCTGACCCTATGGGCTCTATATGGCAGTGTTGTGGGTTATATCTGGCTGGTGTCGACCCCTTTTTGGTCTCTATTGGCGGGTTGTAGGGTTTTACCTGAGTGGTGTTGACCTCTTGGGTTTTATGCGGGTTGTAGGTTTTACCTGGTGGTGTCTGACCTTTGGGTCTCTATATGGCGGTGTTGTGGTTTACCTGAGTGGTTTGACTCTTGTGGTTCTATATGCGGTTGTTAGGGTTTACCCGGTGGTTCTGCCTCTATTGGTGGTGTTGAGGGTTTTACCTGAGTGGGGTCTGCCTCTATGTGGTCTCTAAGGTGGTGTTGCAGGTTATATTGGTGGTGTCGTCTTTGTGGTTTTTTTGGCGGTGGTAGGTTATATTGGCTGGTAAATGCCAGCGTACTGTTCCCTGATTGACCCGTGTTGGGGTTCACTTTTACATTCTTTGGTGTTTTTTTTAGAAAGGGGGTATGGCGCGTGACCAAAGGGGAAAAATGGTGGGGGGATATTGTATGTGGGGGGTGGGGGGAATTTATGTGGGTTTGGGGGGGGGAAATTTTTTGTGGGGGGAGGGGGGGGTATTGTTTGGGTGGAGGGGGTATTGTATGTGGGCTGGTGGGGGATTTGTATGTGGGTGGAGGGGGATTTGAGGGGGTGGTGGGGGGTATTGTATGTGGGTGGAGGGGGATTATGGATGGAGCTATTAGCCTGTGTCTTGTATGTGAGTATGAAAAAACTTTGAGGGGCTCTCGGTTCACATAAATTTTTTCAAAGATGCTTAAGCTGCCCACGACTTTCAAAGTGATCTCAAATCGGGGAGGCTATCTATTTTACCTCCAATCGAGCATCAGGCCTCCGCTGGGTCAAACGTCCTCCCTTTTCAGGAGAAAAAATAAAAAACACCCAAAACCCGCAAAGCTGCCTTCTTTGACAGCCGTGAGAGTGGGGGGGACAGAAACACAAAATGGAAGCACCCCTTTCCCTTTCATTAGGTTAAAACAATGTACACCAAATTAAATATGTTTCTGCACCAAAAACATTTTGAAAAAACGTATGCAAACCTGGGTGCATGGGAGGGCTGCGGCAACTGTAAAAATACATGTTGCCCCAGACCGCCGCCAGCGGCCTTTCTGCAAAAAGAGCAAAAACACTACTGGAAATCCCTAAGAAGCTTTATGCTATCTTTTAATGAAAAAAATTTGAGACTCCGGTTCCAAATTTGATCAAAGATGCTTAAGTGCCCACGACTTTCAAGTGTTTCAAAAGGGCAGTCCCATCCTATCTTTACCTCTCAATCGAGCCAAAGCCCCCCCTGGGGCAACGACCTCCCTTATTCGAGAGAAAAAAAAAAAAAAACACCAACCTGCAAAGCTGCCTTTTATGACAGCCTGTTGGTGGGGGGGACAGAAACAAAAATGGGAAACACCCCTTCCTTTCCTCTAGGTTAAAAAAAATGACACCAAATTTAAGTATGTTTCTGCACCCCAAAAAAATTTTGAAAAAAACGTATGCAACTGGGTGCCATGGCAGGGGGCGGAACATGTTTATACATGTTTGCAACCCCGACCGCCCCAGCGGGGAATTTTCTGCAAAAAGAGCAAAAACTAGTGGAAATCCCCAAAAAAAGCATTTATGCTATCTTCATACATGAAAAAAATTTGGATCTGGTTCAATAATTTGATCAAAAGAGCTTAAGTGCCCAGCTTTAAAAATGATCTCAAATCGGGCAGTCCTTTTCCTATTTTTTCCCCCAATCGAGCAATGGCCCCCCGTGGGTCAAAAGACCTCCATTTTCAGAGAGAAAAAATAAAAAACCCAACCGCAAAGTGCCCTTCTTTTTGGGGCGCCTGTGAGAGGGGCGGGGACAAAACAAAAATGGGAAACACCCCTTTCCCTTTTATTAGGTTAAAATCAAAAGTCACCAAGTTTAACGTTGTTTTGCACACAAAAAACATTTTGAAAAAAAAAGATGCAAACCCGGGTGCCCCTGGCAGGGTGCGGGACACATGTAAATTTTACTGTACGCACACAGACCGCCCCCACGGGGCAAATTTTTGCAAAAAAAAGCAAAACCTCGGGAAATCCCTAAAGAAGATTTATTATCTTCATCATGAAAAAAAATTTGAGACTCTCGGGTTTACATATTGATCAAAAATGCTTAAGCGCCCCCGACTTTCAATGATCTCAAATGGCAGTCCCATCCCATCTTTACCTCTCAATCGAGCCATCAGGCCTCCCGCTGGGGTAACCCACCTCATTTTTCAGAGAGAAAAAAAAAAACCCAAAAATGCAAAGCTGCCCTTCTTAGACACCTTTTTGGGTGGGCGGGGACAGAAACAAAAATGGAAGCACCCCCTTTCCCTTTCCTCTGGTTAAAATCAAAGTACCCAAAAAAACGTATTTTTTTGCACCAAATCTTTCTGAAAAAAAGTATGAAAAAAATGGGTGCCACTGGCAGGGCTGCGGAAAATGTAATTTACATGTACGCACCAGACCGCCCCCAGGGCCCATTTCTGCAAAAAAGGCAATACCTAGTGGAAATCCCTAAAGAAGCTTTATGCATATATCATACTGAAAAAAAACTTTGAGATCTGGTTCACATAATTTGATCAAAAAAATGCTTAAGTGCCACGACTTTCAAGTGATCTCAAATCGGGCAGTCCATCCAAACTTTACCTCTCAATCGAGCAATCAGGCCCCCCGCTGGGTCAACCGCCTCCCTTTTTCAGAGGAAAAAAAAAAAACACCCAACCCGCAAAGTGCCCTTCTTTGACAGCCTGTGAGGTGGGCGGGGACAGAAACACAAAATGGAAACACCCCTTCCCTTTCCATCTAGGTTAAAATCAATGTACACAAGTATAAAGTATGTTTCTGCACACAAAAAATTTTGAAAAACGTTTTTGCAAACCCGGGTGCCATGGGAGGGCTGCGGGGCCCCATTAATTATACATGTACGAAAACCCGACCGCCGCCAGCAGCACATAGAAGGTTGTGGGCGGACCAAGGGAAAAAATGGTGGGGGATATTTTATGTGGGTGGTGGGGGGGTATTGTTTGTGGGGGGTGGGGGTATTGTATGTGGGTGGAGGGGGTATTTTATGTGGGGGGGGGGGTATTTTATGTGGGCTGAGGGGGATTTGTATTGGGTGGGGGGGTTTTGGTTTGGGGGTGGTGGGGGATATTGTATGTGGGTGGAGGGGATATGGATGGAGCTACTTGCCCCGTGTCTATGATATGTGAGCAGACAGATATGTGACTCCTTGCTATTTTATCACAAAATGTTCTGTTTTGCCCCTGTTTTGTGGTAAAATGGGTGCGATTATGTCCGAGAGGCCGGTAATTTTTCATGTACGTAGGGTGGGCCCCCCGAAAAATCCTCCCTGTAGGCCCCAGACCCCCAGTAACTAGCTCCACACATACTGTGTGTTTAAATGGGTTTACAAATTTTATTTTGGGTCTTGGCCACAAAAATAAACTAAAAATTTTAAAAGGATCTTTCTAAATTTTTTGGTTTTAAAAGAAAACAATTTCCCCTTCTGTGATATTGTATTCATTGTAATGTCCCTTTTTTTGCCCTTCCCTTATAAAAACATTTGTGCAAAGACCATTCACTGTTGAACCCTTTTCAGTTTGCATGATTGCTGCGGTATGTCAGTGTATATTACGTGATTCCCCCCCGCTCGGCCCGCGTAGATCACTTGGGGGGGGGCGTGAACCCCTTTTTTATTGCGTTTTAGCAGTTTGGGGTGCTGGGGCCCCGTGACGCCCGGGGAAGGTAATAAAATTCCTTTCCCGGGTTTGGGACGTCACCATGCCCCGCCATCCGTGGGCATGACCCGGCATGGTGAAGGCAGTTTTTTGGA
>JAODAL010078964.1:0-12735 GCA_025379985.1 Phyllomedusa bahiana | reverse complement strand
CTTTTTTCCGGTTCACGCCCGGCGCTTTGGGCCCCGGGTTGGATCACACCCAGGCCCGCCCGTTGGGGCCAAAGTGTCGGGGGTCCGTTTGCCAACAAGGGGGTCACCCATTTGTCCCGGTACTCCAAATCCGATCAGGGGAAATGATCGGCCGATAGAAATTGAGTCAGACACAAGTCCGGTTCAAATCTCATTCATGTCCAAGTAATTCTGACAATCATTGCATTAAACCTATTTGTCTGATCTGTAATCAAAACAAGAGCAGGCGCAATGGGCGAGAGGAACGGACATATGTCCATATTTAGGCAGCTTCTGAGTAGATTTCATTGGTCCACGTTGTTTGAGTAAAAAGTCTCGGGAATGCATCAGTCGAAACTTAGTTGATTTCCAGTAAAACAAAACCCTTAAGGAAGGGAGATAAATAACCAAATTCCACACCCGGGGGGAAACTGATAACAAGATGTTACATCCTGGACTGCAACCATCTTAAATGCTTCTTCATATTTGCTGTATCATTCCTCACAAAATGGTTTCTGCTCAAGCTGAGATACCTTATAAGGAGAAAAGCTTGGGATTTCATAGTTATGCATACAACACAATATTAGTTCAAATCTCTTTACCTTCACAGAGGTACCTTGGACTTAAATTTCAATACAGCAATTTTGTAGTCACCACAGGTGAATTGATAGGTCCCAAAAAATTTTGCCGTTTATTATCCGTTTATCATTTCAGATAGGTTTTTTTTTCACTTTTGGTCAGTCAAGCTTTGTTGATAGAGGTACTTGCATTAGTTTCAATCAGCAATTTTTTTGTCACCACAGGTGAATTGATAGGTGCCAAAAATTCCTTTTTTATTATCCGTATACATTTCAGATACGTGTTTTTTCACTTTGGCGCAGGCCAGCTGGAGCATCTGGGCCCCCCCCCTGCCATCTCCCGGCCCCGCCCCCTTCTCCCGACCCTGCCCCTACCCCTACCACTTTCATCTCCCGACCCACAATCATCGCCACCCCAGAAAAAGAAAAAATTGATGACCAAACCAGTATACCAGACCAATATTGCCAAGCAACAATATAAAAATTTACTAAATAATACCGTCACCTATCAACAACCATATTGCTGACTAGCACACACTTAGTGTTATTGACTAAACCAGTATACCAAGACCAATATCACAAACAATATACAAGCACCTAAAAATCCCACCAAAATCATCACCACATATCTGCACCATAACAATACTGAATAATACCCGCCATACTGTTAGTGATTATAACCATTACATCAAGCCCAATATTCCATCCATACAGTGACCCTTTATAGTCAGGGCTGTGGAATCAGGGCTGTGGAGTCGGAGTCGGTGGCTATTTTGCAGGAGACGGAGTAGGAGTTGTCAAAAAATTGACCGATCCGACTCTAAAATATATAATAAGTTGGTCCAGTTAGTTCGATGCAAAGAGCAAGGGAATTGGGTCCGGCCGGTGCTACTGCTCCATATCTTAAAGCCTCATCCCATGAGGAGTGTAATTGATGACATGAAGCAGGCAAAGGGTGCCCCAGGGGGAAGACCCGCTCCAGGGCAAACAGATTTCAGCAAAATTTTTCACCTGCTTTCAAAAAATTTTGAAGATCAACCATTCATCAGACCTGACTGTGGCTCCCGGCAATTCTTTTACCCTGACATTGTTAGAGATGTTGCCCCTGTGGTCACCGCTTTTCCCAAGTTAGTGTAGAGAGGCCGTTCTCTAGCTGGAAATAATGAGATCAGATGTGAGGTCATGTATGCAGGATCTGATGGCAGCAATACCTTTTTTTTCTCCAAACAAATTCTGCTTAGTTTTAGTTTTGCTCCTAAAAAATCGTGTTAATTTTTTATTTTGTTAGTTTTTGGGGAAATCCACCTTTTGGTTTTCAGCATGCCTGAAATCCTTTGGGCTCTGAATCAGATTCAAGCATATCTTGACCAAAATCTGATCCAGGTCTCTTCTACACATTCCAATGTTAGTGCAGACTGGACTTGGATAAAAATACAGATTTTTCTTCAACTCTACCAACAAGTGTTCAAAAAAATCAAAACATTGTTACCCTTTTGCTTGTCAGTGTTGTTCTACCTAAATAGTTGATTATTGTATCATAAGGTGAAAAAACAGCCTGATGTTACATTTTACTACATTTAAAGTTATCACTTAAACATGCGCGTGTTTGAGGGAGTCAGGAGTCGGAGGTTTTGGGGAAATTGAGGAGTCGGGGCTTCGGCTTGCCGACTCCAAAAGCCCTGCTTTTGTGGTAGATACCAGTTAAAAAGGGGTTGCTTGCATATAGTTTACTTAATTTAGGGCCTCACAGGTGACGTCTTGTCTGAGTCGTTCGCTTTCCTCCCTTATTTTTTATTCGGTCCAGACCTCCATGATGACTTCCTCCGTTCACCACTCGTCCCCGCAGAATTTACAACCAAACACCTGAGAACCTCGCTTTATCTTTTCCCCAAAATGAGTGCCCCTCCCCATTGTACAAACTCCCATCCACAATGGCAATAATTATCCCGGTAATTATGGGCCCCCTAGTATGTAAGAGGTAGATTCAGCCCCCCCCAGTCAGTATGTAGGTAAATTGGGGCCCCTGGGCGGTTTGTTTGTAGCTTAGGGAGACGTAGGTAGTTTAGGGCCCAGTGTAGGTAGCTTAGGGCCCCCTGTAGGTAGATAGTGGCCCCCATGTAGGCAGAATAGCTCCTGTAGTTTAGGGGCCTCTGTAGTCAAAAGGCCCTCCCCCAGTAGTTTAGGGCCTCTGTAGGCAGAATTTGTCCATCCTGTAGTTTTAGGGACCCTGTAGTCAGAATAGCCGACCCCCATAGTTTAGAGACCGTGTAGTTTTAGGGTCTCCCCTGTAGTATTAGGGCCCCTCCACAGTATTTTGGGCCCCCTCCACAGTATTAGGGCCACCTCCACAGTATTAGGGCCCTCCCCAGTATTAAGGCCCCTCCCAGTATTAGGGCCACCTTCATAGTATTAGGGCCCCTCCCCAGTATTAGGGCCACCTTCATAGTATTAGGGCCCCCTCCACAGGATTAGGGCCCCCTCCACAGGATTAGGGCCCCCTCCATAGGATTAGGGCCCCCTCAATAGGATTAGGGCCCCCTCAATAGGATTAGGGCCCCCTCCATAGGATTAGGGCTCCCTCCACCGTAATCGGGCCTCCTCCATAGGATTAGGGCCCTCTCCAGAGTATTAGGGCCCGCGGCCGCTCCCAGCCCCACCGTGTAAAAAGTAATTAACCTGGCCGCGGCGCTCCCACGGGGCGCTCCCTCCGCCCCAGGCCCCAAGCCTGCTGCTTTAGGCTTGGGGCCGAGGACAGGAAGCTCGGCAGGGGGCCGCCCATGACGTCACTTCCCCCCGCGCCTCCTGCTGAGGATGTACGGCAGGGGCAGGGAGCGCACAGCTCTCCCTGCTCCTCCGTACAGCTTAATTGTATGCACGTCGCACGGACGTGCATACAATTGAAGCAAGGGGGCGGAGTCTGCCGGCGGCGGCGGGCCCCCCCTGGCTTCACAGATCGCCCGGGCCCGGTACGGCAGTACCGGTTGTACTGCCCTATCGGCGACCCTGTCCGTATACATTTCAGATACGTGTTTTTTTCACTTTTGGTCAGTCAAACTTTGTTGATAGAGGTACCATGCACTTAAATTTGAATCCAGCAATTGTGTAGTCACCACAGGTGAATTGATAGGTGCCAAAAATACCTTTTATTATCCGTATACATTTCAGATACGTGTTTTTTGCACTTTTGCCCAGTCCAGCTTTGCTGATCGAGCCACCTGGCAGTTAAATTTGAATCCAGCAATTGTGTAGTCACCACAGGTGAATTGATAGGTGCCAAAAATACCTTTTATTATCCGTATACATTTCAGATACGTGTTTTTTCACTTTGGCGCAGGCCAGCTTTTGGGGATGAGCCACCCTTTCAGTTAAATTTGAATTCAGCAACTTTGTTGTCACACGGGTGAATTGATAGGTGCCAAAAATACCTTTTATTATCTGTATTTCATTTCAGATACGTGTTTTTTTTCACTTTTGGTCAGTCAAGCTTTGTTGATAGAGGTACCTTGCACTTAAATTTCAATCCAGCAATTTTGTAGTCACCACAGGTGAATTGATAGGTGCCAAAAATACCTTTTATTATCCGTATACATTTCAGATACGTGTTTTTTCACTTTGGCGCAGGCCAGCTTTGTTGATAGAGCCAAGTTAAATTTGAATACAGCAATTTTGTAGTCACCACAGGTGAATTGATAGTTGCCAAAAATACCGTTTTTCATCGTATACATTTCACGATACGTGTTTTTTTCACTTTGGTCAGTCAGCGTTGTTGTAGAGGTACATTGCAGTTAAATTTACGAATACAGCATTTTGTAGTCACTCCCCAGGTGACATTGATGGGTGCAAAAATACCGTTTATTATCAGTATTACATTTCAGATACCGTGTTTTTTCACTCTTGAGTCAGTCAAAGCTTTGTAGATAGAGGTACCTTGCACTTAAATTTCAATACGAGGCAATTGTTTGTAGTCACCACAGGTAAATGATAGGTTGCCAAAAATACCGTTATTATCCGTATACATTTCAGATGGTGTTTTTTTCACTTTGGCGCAGGCCAGCTTTGTTGATAGAAGCCACCTAGGCAGTTAATTTGACATCCAGCAAACTTTATAGTCACCAACAGTCGTTACTGAATAGGTGCCAAAAATACCGTTTGGTTATCCGTATACATTTCAGATAGGTGTTTTTTTCACTTTTGGTCAGTCAAGCTATGTTGTAGAGGTACCTTGCACTTAATTTCAATCCAGGCAATTTTGTTTTGATTTTAGGGATTTTAGAATAGCTGTGATTTGCGTCTTTTAATAAGAGTACTTTCCAAAAAACTCTTCCTTACCTTCTCAATATTTTATCTTTTGAACATGGGAGCGAAATTCAGGTGGTAAGCGAGCTGTGAGGGGGGTAGGACATGGTAGTTAGAGGTACGAGAGAAGGGCTCCTTCAGTGCTGCGACAACACGCATGCAGCGGATCGTCGGTTGCAGGACCGTCAGGCCTGTCCATCGCTTGTGAGGGCCATGTGATCTCAAGGAGAACGCGTCGCCAATTTTCACTGTTCATTCAGTGGTTATGCCAACCTGAATACAGCAGTCTTGCCTCTACTCCTCGTCCTCCCATTCCCGGCCACAAATGTCATCATCAGCATCGTCATCATCCGTCCAACATGATGCGAAGCAGCCCAAATGTCAACTCGTGTACCCACCACTGGGGATAATCCATTTTCTGAAGACCTCTTCTGATGGGACAAAATGACATATGGTTGGGTCAGAGGCATGTTAAAAGAGCAAGAGGCCAAAGGAGGATGATTTTTCTCTGCTCTGGGCACCCAGTTACTGATGCCATCAGAGGAGGATAAGGAAGCGGTCAATCGGCAAAAATCCGGACCACGAAATACATAACATCCGCCGCGGTCGGCAACGCCTTGCCTAGTGCCCCTTGCTTGTTAGCCAGCAGCTTCTGGTATGCCAAGAAAGTCAGGACGACAAATGTCACATGTGTTGATGATGAAGATGATGATGATGACGGACATTGCGGATCCAACGTGGTCTTTTCAGCAGAATTTGCTTGGGAGACGCTTATCACTGGACGAGGAGGAAGACGATGGGGTAGTGTCAGTACGAGTTCATGCCTCAAAAGGGGAGAGGGGCGGTCGCAGAAGTCCCGCTGATTTGATTCCGCCAGCCAACGGTCAGCACAAACCCCCGCTTCCTCGCTTATCGCGTCAAAAAGGTCAGGACCTCTCAAAGTGCTGGCATTCTTTTGAAGCAATCCTCTGATTTTTCACCCAGCGATGTCATATGCCGCCGTTGCACGTGAACGCATAAGTAAGCAAGAAATTAGGTGTTGAACCACCACACAACCATGTATAGTCACATGCAGCGAATGCATGAGTTGAAATGGAAGCAAACACATGGCCAAAAAAAGGCCACGGACGTGCCTGGCTTCCAACCACTGTCACAACTCTGTCTCCGCCCCTACTCCTTCCTCCGCCACCACCAAGCGTTCCTCAGCTGCCATGTCTCTCAGAGTCATGATCAGGGATCAGCCTCCGCTTCAGCCGCCACCATCAACCGAGTACCACAGCACTACCAGAGGACCCATCCTACCCCTTCTGTTCCCCGCCAGTTTGACGACCTGCACTGCCGTACAGCGGCCAGTCTAGCAGGCTCCAGCTTTACTGTTTCCAGGTTTTGGAGCAGAAGTAACACTTTAACCCAAAACCTCCCAAAGAAAAAAGCCTGAATGTCGGCATTGCAAGGCTTTTGGCCTTGGGAACATGTTTCCTTCCGTCTGGTGGACACCAGATGGGTTTGCCACGTCATGGCCCTGGCTGGCCCCAATACCATGATGGCGAGCAGGCATTTCTTTGCAGAAAAAGCCGCCCTGACCCTGGCCTTCCAGTGTCATCTAAAATTTCAAGCGGTTGTCTCTGCATCTGTGTCCGGGATAAAAGGTCCATCTCACCACCGGACACAGGGACTAGTCAAGGCACGCCAAGATCCGCTATATCTCTGTGAACAGCTCACTGGGTGAGCTGGGCGTGGAATGTCTCTGGTCGTGACGGTGGCTCTCAGGCTCGGTGCACGCTCTTCAAAAACGCAGGATGGTGCAGGGCTCTTTGTCCCAGGTCTCCTGGTGGCATCACGGGCCCAGAGAAACCAGGCCATGTTGAAAATTAAATCTGTCTGGAGGACCGTCACACACAGGTCAGGAGCTGTGGACGGCTCTCCGAACGAGACCGAGCGGCTGGCATGGGTGACAAGAACCTTGTCCCCCAGGCAAGGTGGTGTGCGAAACGGGAGAAATCTGTGGCCGCCCTTAAGATCTGGTAGGCAGGAGCACATCCCTTGCCTGGCTAACATGTCATGAAACCTCATCGTCCAGAAATTTCCTAAGGCTACCCTGCGTCTGTATGCCTGCTGAAGAAGCCTCGAGCACTGAGATCGCACGTCCGCCGATCGCAACCTTCTTCGTCTCCCGCCTGGTCTGCGTTGCAGCGTCTGTACGGTCTCCCCGTCAACGTCTATTGTTTCTTGGGCTGATTGACGTGGCAACACGATGGAATTCCACCCTACACATGGCTCAGCCGATTGTGGGAGCAGCGCAATTGCCATTACGCAGGATAGAGAGTGACACATGGCCTGACAATGCAGCCGGTGCGGGACCTCGGGTGTTGAGACTACCGGAGAGTGGAGGCATGGTGAAAGAGCTCTGCACGTCCTTGCCAGTTTTGAAAGATAGCCACCAAAATGGTCAGTGGGCACGTTGCCCTTGTTCAGCCTTGGACCCTTGTGGTAATATTAGTTCTGGAACGATCGTTGGGACACTCTGAAACATCAGGTCCCGCCAGCGACGGAGGAGGAGGACGGACCACAGATGCGGACATAGGAGACTTTCTCTCCGTCGAATCCACAAGGCCGACAGTTTCTCTATTTTTATCGGGTCTTTTAGGCAGTGGTTCGGGGGTCCAGGGCTAGTGCAAGGCGGTGAGCCTCAGCTCTCAGGGTGCATCATCTGAGGCAAGTCAGGGCTGTGTTGAAGCTGTGCCGGAGGAAGCGGAGGAGGGAGGAGTATTCCTGGAGACCGGACAGTTTACCGACGTCCCTGCCTTGGAAAGAGGTTGGCGCAAATTTGGAGGGCGGAGGAGGAAGATGAGGAAGATCAGTTTGCTAGTGCCCCTCGACGCCGAGGCTTGGGAAATCACAGGCTCCCATCTCTCACATGGTGCTTGGGTGCTCCATTTCCCTCCCAACATGATCCTCGCATTCAGCACATCATAAATGAAACAACAGTTACTGGGTGGCCACCTCCTGACTCCCCAAGCTGTACACAAACAAATCTCAGCAAACTTTCCTTCCACCGCATCACCCAAATAGAGAAGTAAAATTGCAGGAAATGGAGACCTTGCTGATTGATCAACTGGAGACATCTGTTGCGTCTGCTTCACGTTCAGCAACGTGACAGAAGTAAAGTGCCAAGTAACCGTAGCGGCAGTAGCTGCAGCAGGCAAAGTGGCAGAAGCCTAATGGGTGACCTCTGGCAATCTTTATTTTACCACCTCACACAACGCATGCAATGAGGGCGCACACATACAACACCAGGACCAGATTAAGATCATGGTGCACGAATATCTGCGTCTTCAACACCGATGTTTTTGTATGTGTTCTGGATCCCAATACACTTCTGGGTATCCAAATGGACGAATGGCAAAGATACGCTCGCCACGCCATAGAGGTGTTGTCAGTGGGCGGGTTCGGATTGTCATTACACGACATACGCTTACGGCTTTTCCACAGATATGTGGATCGTTTGACTTTCATCAAGAATGAATCAGGCATGGATCTCTGATGATGTTGTGGCCCCAATTGCCGGAGGTCCACGATTAGATTGCCGGTCTACTTCACATTCCTCTTCAACAGAAATGGTTCCCTCTTGAAAAATGTTTTTTAAAATTGATCATTTTCTTACTGAATTTTATTCTCAGTTCCCAACAGTTCATTTTGCTGGTTTGCTGTGAGGAGACTGTAATAAACACCAAGGTTTCATGACAAAACCTATTCCATTTACTCATTCTCTTAGAATTTTCTCAGCTTGTCAATGGTTTTGAGGTCATGTTGCCTTTCAAATTTATAACAGTGGCTGAGAAGTCATTTTTATAATTTTTTGTGGTCATGGTGCTGTGAGATACAGCAATATTCGTGGTCCTTGGAACAGAATTGTGGCTTCTAAGTGGCATTTCTCCCTCACAATATTTTAACAGTGGCTGTGCAAGTCATTTTTATAATTTTTTGTGGTTCATGGTGCTGTGAGATACAGCTATAATCGTGGTCCTTTGGTAACAGTAATGTGGTTTCTAAGTGGCATTTCTCCCTCCAATTTCTTACAGTGGTCTGAGAAGTCATTTTTATAACTTTTTGGTCATGCTGCTTTGAAATGCAGTGCAATACTACAGGTCCTATTATAAAAAAAATTGTTTCTAACAGACATTTGTTCTTCACAATTGTCAAAAGTGGCTACAAGGGTATGTTTGAATTTTTGGAGGTTTTTTGCTGTGAAATGCAGCTATACTACAGGTGTCTATTGTAAAAAATGTGGTTTCTAACAGACATTTGTTCTTCAACAATTGTCGATAGGCTTAAGGGTGATGGTGATGTCAGAATACAGGAACTAGTTAGGACACGGTTAACTGGACCAACATATTTGCAAAATGACTTGTTTTTGCAAGATCATTAACATTGCTGAAATCCCTGTATTGAGACAACCATTTTAATACAATTAAAAAAGAGAAAACAAAGGACATGGTGGATTTTCATCCGATTTTAAAAATGTGTTTTCTAGAATTATACTTCTAAAAAACTTGCTTGTACAAAATAGTGAGTAAAAAAATTCCACTCTGAATTGTACCAATTGTACAAGTGACACTGGAGCGTTACCACCAGTATTTCCAAGTGAAGCTCAATTGGTCCGCCACTCATACGGAGGGGCAAAGCGCTACCCAGGTCTTGACGTGTGTACTGAGGAAAGGCTGGAGGTCTTACCTCACACTTCCGCTTCCGCACTCTGCTTCAGCACGACTTTTTTCGTTGCTGCGTCATAAAGAGCATTTTTTACCATGTTAAATAGATGACGGAGCACCCAGCCTGGGCCTATCACTCGCTACCATGTAAGTACTGGGGGTGCCTGGAGGGGGGCTGGAATGCTGGGCCTCCGTGTTAAAAGGATGGCTGACGACAGCACTGGCTCTCACCGTTTGGGGCAATCAGGAGAGCTTCAAATTCTCAAAAAAACATAGATTTTTGAAAAAAGGTGATTTCTGTGAGTTAAGTAGTGTCAAAAAAGGGCTCCAGGGCTGGACACAAAATTGCACAATTTGAGGCTTAAAATTTTCTGGAGCTGGAGTAACTATGGGGTCGCATCATTTGATCTTCCAGGGGAGTCTGTCCGCTAATCAATGAAGAAGGATTTGGAGGAAAAATGTAAACAATTGAATTATTGGCTAATCGTATCAGAAGCCAGGTGGGCAAATGTCTTCTCAACTAACGGAAGTGTTTTTGGGATGATTAGACTTTTGTATTACTTATGTGTGTGAGGACGAATTAACACATCTACACGTGTAAAAAATACTTTAAAAAACTGCCAGGGAGGGGTGTATGTTGTAAGTTTTCACACTTGAAAGAAAGCAAAATGATATAATGTAAAACTATAATAAAACTTCCCTAAATAAATTCTGTAACAAAGTCAGTTACCAAAAAATATTCCTAAATGACAGTCACTGTAACCAAATTAGCTTGTGCCACTTTGTGTCTGAGGGCAACAGGTTTTAAGGGTCATGCTGTGGGGCCCAGGGGACACGATTTATCAATGTTCCAGTTCAACTAAAATGGTGGTTCAAGACTAATTTTCCCGGCACTTTTTTAAATCTGGGGGTCTATGCAGGTTTGGGGATCATTGCTGTGGCCAGGACAGTGGTATAGTTAATGTCCAGTTCAAAACTAAAATGTGGTTCAAACGACCACTTTTTGCGGCACTTTTTTAATCTGGGGGGTCATGCAGGTTTGGGGCTACATGCTGGGCCAGGGACAGGGATAGTCTATTTCCAGTTCAACTAAAATGGTGTTTCAAAGGGGACTCCTTTTTCCGTCACTTTTAATCTGTGGATCGGACAGGTGTACATGGCATTCTGCTGGTACAGGACAGATTTTTTTCAAATGTCCAGTTCAACGAAGAATGGTGCGTTGAAAGACTCCTTTTTCCGGGACACTTTTTAAATCTGGGGGTCACACAGGTATAATGGTCATACTCTAGTCCAGGGGACTGGAATAGTCAATGTCCAGTTCAACTAAAATGGTGGCTGAAAGATCATTTTTCCGGCACTTTTTTAATTGGGGGTCATTGCAGGTTTGGGGCTCATGCTGTCTCCAGGGACAGGTATAGTCCAATGTTCAGTTCAAACTAAAAACGGTGGGTTCAAAGACTCCTTTTTGTGGCATTTTTATGTCTGTGGATCAGGACAGGTTTAATGGTCATTCTGTGGTTACAGGACAGATATAGTCAATGTCCAGTTCAACTAAAATGGTGGTTCAAAGACTCCTTTTCCGGCACTTTTTAAACTCTGGTGGTCAGAAAGGTTTAATGATCATACTGCGTGTACAGGAACAGATATAGTCAATGTCTTCCTCGGTTACAGTTTCAACTAAAATTGTGGTTCAAAGACATCCGTTTGTGGCACTTTTTCAAATCTGTGGGCAGACATGGTTTAATGGTCATACTGCATGGTTATCAGGACTATATATAGTCCAATGTCCAGGTTCATACATAGATTGGTGGTTGAAAGACACCTTTTTCCGGCACTTTTTTAATTGGGGGTTCCATGTAGGATTGGGGCTTTTTACACCATTGCTGTCTCCCAGGATCAGGTTAGACAATTGTCCAGTTCAACTAAATGGTGGTTCAAAGACTCCTTTTTGTGGCACATCTTCTAATCTGTCGGATCAGACAGAGACACATTTAAATGGTCATTTCTGCGTACAAGGACGTTGTAGTCTATGTCCAGTTCAACTAAATATGGTGGTTGAAAGACTTCTTTTTTCCGGCACTTTTTTAAATCTGGGGGTCACTGCAGGTTTGGGGCTCATGCTGCGTTCCAGGACAGGGAATTAAATGCCCAGTTCAAGTAAAATGATGGTTCAATCTACTCCCTTCGGGCATTTTTAATTTGTGGGGATGCACGTTTAAGGGTCAGGTGTGGTAAAAGACGGGATATGAATGGTTGTGACTTTTTTTTCTTTGACTTTTTTTTAAAGTGTGTTGCCAAGATGGCATGTATCCCAATGCTGTTGTGGATGTTAATTCCAGTTTCCAGCCCCCGTTAGGGGGTATAATGAAAGGGTTGTTACTCTCCCCTGACTTTTTGGTCATCGGGGATAAACTTTTTGACTATGGAAAACGTCTTTTATAAATTTCCCATATATACAACCCGATGACGATAGTCAACGAATCCCTCCTACCCTTTTTACTGGCTCACATATAAAGGGGGGATATAATTTTGTGGGCCTATGTACAGATATATACCCTCACTATGTTGGGGCACTAATGGCATAAAAATTGGTCTTTGTATACTGATCTTATTCAGTAATTGTGTAGTGGTAATTCTGCCATGTGGTAAATAATTTGTAGTTGTTTTGGTAGTAAATAGGGTTTGAGTGGGGTTTGTTTGGTAGCAAATAGGTGATTTTAGGTGAGAATTCGCTCATTGTATTATTATAAATGATAAATTATTTAAAAGGCCCAATGTTTGTGGTCGAGGGGCGGGAGAGGGGCCCCTCCCCCCGTTTGCTAGGGGGCCCAGGCTTTGTAGTTAAGCCCCTACCACCATAAACACCCAAATCTGTGAAGCGTTTAAAAACCCCCTTTTCATCTTCTATTGCAGCTAATTTGGTCTTAAATCAAATGGTTTTTTTGGGGGTTTTTTTTTTTTTTTTTCATCTCCACCCTCTGAAAGCATAAGTTTTTTATTTTCTGTTGACCTAGCAACATGCAAGTTTCTTTTATGTGGGAGCAACTGTAGTTTTCATCATTTTGTATCATATAATTTTTGATTAAAAAATATTAATTTTTTTTTATTTTGTTTTGTTTTCAATTTTTCCT
>JAODAL010078963.1:0-12735 GCA_025379985.1 Phyllomedusa bahiana | reverse complement strand
CCCGCCCCACCGTACGGTAAAAAAACATGACAGATTTATAGGGCGGGCTTACGCCCGGAAAACCCCAAATATGGGTATTTTATTTTTTTTATTTTTTTTGGGGGGATTGGCTTTTGTAAAGGGGAAAAGGGGGGTGTACGTTTTTTTTTAATTTTATTTTTCGTGTTAATGTTTTACATGTTTTTCACTTTTTTTTATTTTTTTTCCACTTTTTTTTTTTTAAAATTTTTTCCCCCAAGGGGTTTTGAAGGAAGATCTTTAGATCTTTTAAAGGAAACTGAAAGGTCGGAGCCGGGTTTTTCTCCCCCCCCCGGGGGTCTCCCAAAGGGGTGGACCCCCCTAAATTCCCTTTCCCCCCGGTTTCGGGGGGTTTCGCCCCCTCCCCCCCCCTTTTTTTTCCCCCCGTTTGGGTCCCCGGGGCCCCCCCCAACGTGGGCGGGGAGGGGGTCACGAATATACATACGTATCATACCCGGGGCCTAAAAGGGGTTAAAGAAAAAGCCCCCAGACATTCATACAAAAAGAGACACGGAGTGAGGCCCAGAGCCAGTCAGTATTAACCAAAACAGAAACTTTCCCAGCAGGGGGCTTTTAACCAATAATTTAATCTTTTCCCTTTAGGCAATAATGGTGGAATGTAACTTTATATATTATAATGTATAATTTCCTAACTACTGTATGTGCTATTATTAGTGGCAGAATTACTGCTGTAATAGCTGTAGTGGCTGCTAGGGGCCTGCTGCCACAGGAGGCCCAATTGCTGCATCCCACTTCAAAATGCCTGGACCCTCTGTTCAAAGGCAGGGCCCGTTGATTTGAGGGCATTTGTCCTCGAGACCTGGGACTGTGTGGTCTAATTAACTGTTTCATTTCTTCAGGGGAATATGGATAGAGGAGAGTTTATTTTTTATTTTCTTTCAGAAATGGGGCCGTGCCTAATTAAGGCTACTTATCTAAAAAGGGGAGTCTCCCTATTTGTAGGCCGATATTTAGTATTCCTGCTTCCCTTGGCACTTTTTTAAAAGCGGCCAGCTAAATGCTGAGTAGTGTTTTTATGTATTTTATGGGTTTCCCCCCTGGACTTCGTCAGGCTTACAGGATTATGTCGGACCAGTGTTGGATCCATTTCTTCAATAAAAATGTCAAAGAGGGATGTTGCCAAGTTGTTATTTAAAATTAAAACGTAATTTTTTGTTCTTTCGGTGTATTTTTTACCATTTTTTTCCAGAGTCTGACAGACATCTCTCTATTACTAGCGTTGCAGCTTGGTGTCAGCCAGCAGTGTTTTTTTTGTTCTCCCACAGCTGTCACCAATCCCCAGCACTATTAATATAGAGGCGTCTGTCGGACACCTTCATTACTAACACTGGAATAAAATGGTTAAAGAAACACACTGGATAACACAAAAACACTTTAAATAAACTCCCCCCAACAACATCCCTCATTGATCATTTTATAAAAGAAATGGCCCCAATGCTGGTCTGACATAGTCCAATAAATTCATCATAGCCCAACGGGGCAAAAAACAGAAACATGCATAATATAATTCTGAGAGGTACAGGCCACAGCTATAGCACAGTCTCCAGTGGGTTAGACCTTTGTTCCTTCCGACCTCCCTAGGAGACTGTGTCTCTAAACTATTGCCTGAACCCACTCTTCAACCTTCGGGGGGACATGATTAATTTATATAAATATATATATAAATGGTCCCTACAAAAAGTATGGGGAAAAATTATTTCAAGTGAAGCCCCCTCAAAAGACAAAGGGACATTGCTTTCATCTGGAGAAAAAAGGATTCAATCTCCAGAGGAGAAGAGCGTTCTTCACTGTAAGAACTGTGAATCTGTGGGATAGCTGCCTGAGGAGCTGGTCACAGCAGGAACTGTAGAGGGTTTCAAGAAAGGCTTAGATACCTACCGGGAAACAAAGAATATTAATACGTACGTAGCCAGGGTAAAATTCTGGATCCTGGCTGGTGGAGGCTCTGGGGTCAGAGATGTGGTCTCCACTGGAGCAGATTGGTTCTTGCCTTGTGGGTTTCAGGGCATTAACCAGTGGGGAGGCTTAAAGTCCTTGTCTCTCTCCCTTCACCCACATTTTCCCCACCCTTGGTTGAACTTGATGGACACGTGTCTTCTTTCAACCGTACTATCTACAGTATGTAACTATGTAACCTATGGGGAGTGTGTACAGAGGGTGGGAGACACTGAGGAGGTGCTGGAAAAGTGAGGATTCTAAGATATTTGTGTTCAAATCCGCAGGGACAAGTGGTGGCCAGGAGAAGTCAGCATTGTGGACTGGAACGGATGCACAAGAAAAGGGGAAGTGACTGACTCATCAGAGAAGACGTCACCTGTGAGTCCTTGGATGTAACTTCCCTGTAATCACCTATATGTCTGCAGAGTCTGTGTACACTAGTGTCTACCACTATATGGTCACTGTATGGAGGTAATATAAAAGTCTTCAGAGCCGTGAAACACTGGACCTACCACTATATGGTCACTTATGGAGGTTAATATACAGTCTGCAGAGCCTGTGTACACTGGTTTCTACCTCTTTATGGTCACTGTATAGAGGTAATATACAGTCTGCAGAGCCTGTGTACACTGGTGTCTACCACTATATTGTGTCTGTATGGGGGTAATATACAGTCTACAGAGCCTGTGTACACTGGTGTCTACCACTATATAATCACTTTATCGAGGTAATATATAGTCTGCAGAGCCTGAGCACACTGGTGTCTACCACTATATGGTCACTGTATGGGGGTAATATACAGTCTGCAGAGCCTGTGTACACTGGTGTCTACCACTATATAATCACTTTATCGAGGTAATATGTAGTCTGCAGAGCCTGTGTACACAGGTGTCTACCACTATATGGTCACTGTATGGGGGTAATATACATCTGCTGAGCCTTGTACACTGGTACCTACCACTATATGGTCACTGTATGGAGGTAATATACAGTCTACAGAGCCTGTGTACACTGGTGTCTACCACTATATGGTCACTGTATGGTGGTAATATACAGTCTACAGCACCTGTGTACACTGGTGTCTACCACTATATAATCACTGTATCGAGGTAATATATAGTCTGCAGAGACTGTGTAAACTGGAGTCTACCACTATATTGTCACTGTATGGGGGTAATATACAGTCTGTAGAGAATAAGTACACTGGTACCTACCACTATATGGTCACTGTATGGAGGTAATATACAGTCTGCAGAGCCTGTGTACACTGGTACCTACCACTATATGGTCACTGTATGGAGGTAATATACAGTCTACAGCGCCTGTGTACACTGGTGTCTACCACTAAATAATCACTGTATGGAGGTAATATACAGTCTGCAGAGCCTGTGTATACTGGTGTCTACCACTATATAATCACTGTATGGTGGTATTATACAGTCTGCAGAGCCTGTGTACACTGGTGTCTACCACTATATATTCACTGTATTGAGGTAATATACAGTCTACAGAGCCTGTGTACACTGGTGTCTACCACTATATAATCACTGTATTGAGGTAATATACAGTCTACAGAGCCTGTGTACACTGGTGACTACCACTGTATGGTCACTGTATGGGGCTAATAAATAGTCTGCAGAGCCTGTGTACACTGATATCTACCACTATATGGTCACGATGGTGGTAATATACATTCTGCAGAGCCTGTGTACACTGGTGTCTACCATTGTATGATCACTGTATGGCGTTAATATATGTCTTCAGAGCCTGTGTACTCTGGTGTCTACCACTATATCGTCACTGTATGGAGGTAATATACAGTCTGCAGAGCCTGTGTACACTGGTGTCTACCACTGTATTGTCACTGTATGAAGATAATATACAGTCTGCAGAGCCTGTGTACACTGGTGTCTGCCACTATATAATCACTGTATGGTGGTAATATACAGTCTTGTATAAGCCTGTGTACACTGGTTGTCTACCACCATAAGGTCACTGTTTTGGTGGTAATATACCTTCTGCAGAGCCTGTGTACACACACGATATCTACACATATGATCACTGTATGGAGGTAATATACGAGTCGCAGAGCCTGTTACACTGGTACTACCACTAATATGGTCACTTTATGAGTAATAATACAGTCGTATTAGATAGAGGAGTCCCTACAAATTACTGACCTCGGGGCATGAAATACATTTGCAGATAAGAGGTGTCCTACAAAGTACTGACTCCCAGGGGCTAGAATAGTATTGCAGTTAGATGTGACTCATAAAAGTACTGACTTCGTGTGCTGATTATATTGCAAATAGAGATGTCCTACAAAGTATTGACTCCAGGGGCTGAATACATTGCAGATAGAGGTGTCCTACAAAGTACTGACTCCAGAGCTGAATTCATTGCAGATGGAGGTGTCCTACAAAGTACTGAACTCTGTGGGCTGAATACATTTGCAGATAGAGGTATCCTACAAAAGTAACTGCACATCCGGGCTGAATACATTGCAGATAGAGGTGTCCTACACATAGTACTGACTTTTCCCTGCTGAATACATGCAGATAGAGGGTGTCCCTACAAAGTACTGACTCCGGGGCTGAATACATTGCAGATAGAGGTGTCCTACAAAGAAACTGCCGTGCCAGGTCTAATACATTGCAGATAGATTGTCCTACAAAGTATGTGACTCCAGGGCTGAAGTCACATTGAATAGAGGTGTCCTACAAGTTCTGACTCCGGGCTGAATACATTGCCAGATAGAGTGTCCTACAAAAGTACTTGACTCTGGGGGCGTGATACATTGGATATCAGAGGTTTCCTACAAAGTACCTGACCCTACCGGGGCTGAATACATTGCAGATAGAGGTGTCCTACAAAGTACTGACTCGGGGGTTCAATACATTGTATATAGAGGTGTCCTACAAAGTAACTGACATCTCGTGTGCTTGAATACATTGCAGATAGAGGTGTCCCTACAAGTACTGACTCCGGGGCTAAATACATTGCAGATATAGGTGTCCTACAAAGTACTGACTCGGGTCTGAATACATTGCTGATAGAGTGTCCTACAAAGTACTCTGACTCCGGGTGGCTGAATACATGCATATGAGAGTGTCCCTAACAAAGTACTGGACTACTCCGGGGGCTAAATACATTGCAGATAGAGAGTCCTAAAAAGTACTGACTTCCGGGGCTGAATACAATGCAGAGAAGGTGTCCATAAAAGTGCTGTCTCCAGGGGCTGAATACATTGCAGATAGAGGTGTCCTACAAAGTGCTGAATCCAAGGCTGAATACGTTTGCAGATAGAGGTGGTCCTACAAAGTCTGTGACGCCTCGGGGCTGAATACATTCAGATAGAGGTTTCCCCACAAAGTACTGACTCCTGGGCTGAAAGATTGCAGATAGAGGTGTCCTACAAAGTAACGACTCCAGGGGGCTGGAATACATTAGCAGATAGAGGTGTCCTACAAATTATTGACTCTCCAGGGGCTGAATACTTTGCAATTAGAGGTGTCCTACAAAGTACTGACTCCGGGGCTGAATACATAGTAGATAGAGGTGTCCCTACAAAGTACTGACACTCTGGGGCTGAATAGATTTGCAGATAGAGGGTGTCCTACAAAGTACTGAACTCTTGGGCTGAATTAGATTGCAGATAAGAGTGTCCCTACAAAGTCTGACTCCGGGGTTGAAATAACATTCAGATAGAGGTGTCCTACAAAGTACCACCTGGGGGCTGAATATCATAGCAGATAGAGGTGTCCTACAAATACTGACTCACAGGGGGCTGAATACATTGCAGATAAGGTGTCCTACCAACGTACTGACTTCCGTGGCTTTGAATACATGTGCAGATAGTAGTTGTCCGACAAAAGTACTTACTCCGGTGCTGTAATCATTGAGATAGAGGTGTCCTACAAAGTACTAGACTCTGGGGGCAGAATACATGCAGATAGAGTTTCCACAAGTGCAGACTCCAGGGGCTGAATACAATTGCAAAGAGGTGGTCCTACAAAGTAACAGGACTCCGGGGCTGAATACATTTGCAGATAGATTGTCCTAACAAAGTACTGATAGAAGGGCTGAATACATTGCAGATAGAGGTGTCCTACAAAGTACTGACTCCGGTGGTAGATCATACATTGCAGATAGAGTTTCCTAAAAAGATAACCGTACTCCGTGTGCTGATACATTGAGCAGAATAGAGGTGTCCTACAAAGTACTGACTCCGGGCTGAATATATTGCCAGATAGAGGAGTCCCTACAACAAAGTTACTGACTCCGTGGCTGAATATATTGCAGATATAGGTTGTCCTACAAAGTACTACTGGTCTGACTCCGGGGCTAATACATTGCATATAGAGGGTGTCCTACAAAGTAAACTGACTCTGGGCTGAATAGATTCAGATAGAGTGTGTTCCTACAAAAGTACTGACTCCGGGAGCTGAAACCTTGCAGATAGAGGTGTCCTACAAAGTACTGTACTGACTAGCGGGTGGCTGAATACATTGTCAGATAGAGGTGTCCTACAAAGTACTTACTGACTCCCACTCCGGGGCTGAATACATTGCAGATAGAATGACCTATAAGTACTGACACCGGGGCTGAATACATTGCCAGATAGAGTTGTCCTACAAAGTACTGGACTCCAGGGGCGAATTTCATTGCAGATAGAGGTGTCCTACTAAAGTACTTACTCCGTGGGGCAGAATACATTGCAGATAAGATGTCCTATCAAAGTAACATGACACCCAGGGCTGAATATATTGCAGATAGAGGTGTCCTACAAGTACTGACTCCTGTGGCTGAATACATTGCAGATAGAGGTGTCCTACCAAAGTACTGACTTCGGGGCTGAAACATAGCAGAATAGAGTGTCCTACAAAGTACTGACTCCGGGTGCTGAATACATTTCAGATGAGAGTGTCCTACAAGCAACGACTGATCCCGGGCTGAATACATTGCAGATAGAGGTGTCCAACAAAGTACTGACGTCCGGGGCTGAATAAATGCAGATAGAGGTTCCTACAAAGTACTCTACTCCGGGGCAGAATAACATTGCAGATAGAGTTTGTCCGCTACAAAGTACTGACTTTCCGGGGGCTGAATTACATTGAGAAAGAGTTGTCTCTACAAAGTAACTGAACTCCAGGGGCTGAATACATTGCAGATAGAGGTGTCCCTACAAAGTACTGACTCTGGGGGCTGATACATACCATATAGAGGTGTCCTACAAATTACTGACTCTGGGGCTGAAACATTGCAATAGAGGAGTCCTACAAAGTACTGACTCCGGGGTTTCAATACATTGCAATAAGGGTCCCTACAAAGTACTGACTCCGTGGGCTGAATACATGCAGAATAGAGGTGTCCAACAAAGTTACTGACTCCGGGTGCTGTGACTAACATTGCAGATAGAGGTGTCCTACAAAGTACTGACACCTGGGCTAAAACAATTTGCAATAGAGGTGGTCCTATACAAGAACTTGCTGACTCCGTGGGCTGAATACAATTGCAGATTAAGAAGGTGTCCAACAAAGTACTAGACTCCGGGGCTGAAATAGATTGCAGATAGATGGTGTCCTACAAAGACTGACTCCATTCAGGGAGCTGAATATCATTGCAGATAGAGGGTGTCCTACAAAGTACTGACTCCGGGGCTGAATACATTGCAGATAAGGTCTCCTACAAAGTACTGACTTGTCCGGGGCTGAATACATTGCAGATAGAGGTGTCCTACAACACTGACTGCAGGGCTGAATAGCATTGCAGATAGAGGTGTTCCTAACAAAGTTACTGACTCCCGGGAGTTGAATACATTGCAGATAGAGGTGGTCCTACAAAGTACTGACTCTGGGGCTGAATAGAATGCAGATAGAGGTGTCCTACGAGAGAACTTGACTCGCCGGAGCTGAATACATTGCAGATAGAGGTGTCCTACAATGTACTGACTACCGGGGTCATGAATAACATTGCAGATAGAGGAGTCCCTACAAAGTACTTGACTCTGGTCTGAATAGCTTGCAATAGAGGTGTCCCTACAAATACTGACTCCGGGGTTAATACATTGCCAGATAGAGGTGGTCCCTACAAAGTACTTACTCCGGTGCTGAATACATTCAGATAGAGGTGTCCCTACAAAGTACTGACTCCATGGAATGAATACATTGCCGATAGAGGTGTCTTAGAAAGTACTGACTCTGGGATCTGAATACATTGCAGAAAGAGGTGTCCTACAAAGACTGACACGGGCTGGAATACATTTCAGATAAGGTGTCCTACAAAGTACTGACTCTGGACTGAATACATTGCAGAATGTGAGGTGGTCCCTACAAAGTAACTATACTGACTATTAGGGGCTGAATACATTGCAGATAGAGGTGTCCTATCAAAGTACAGACCTTCCGGGGCTTGAATACATTTGCAGATAGAGTGTCCTACAAAGTACTGACCTCCGGGGATGAATACATTGCAATAGAGTTGCCCTACAAAGTACTGAAGACTCTGGAACTGAATAACATTGCAGATATAAGGTGTTCCTACACGGTACTTAACTCCGGGCTGAATACATAGCAGATAGAGTGTCCCCTACAAAGTACTGAACTTCCGGGGCTGAATAACATTGCAGATAGAGGTGCCCTACAAAGTACTGACTCCCAGGGCTTGATAACATTGCAGATAGAGTAGTCCTACATACTAACTAAATAAGGGGGCTGAAATACATTGCAGATAGAGGTTTCCCCTACAAATCAACTAAAAATGGTGGCTGAATACATGCAGATAGATATGTCCTACAAAAGTACTGCTCCTGGTATGCACATACCATTGCAGATAGTAGTTGTCTCTACAAAGTCTGGACCTCCGCTGGTATTAATACATTGGCATGATATAGGTGTCCCTACATCTACTGACTTTTGGGCTGAATACATAGATACTGTCCATGACTCCCGTGTACCTGATCAGTTTCCTGCTTCTAAAGTGGCATGCTCTGCAGGGGTTAATTCACCTGGCCTGGTCTCAACAACACCCCTGGGAGAGGCTTTGCAAGATTCCTAGGAGTGACAGCCTTCTACTTCCACTCACACAGAGGGTGGTCCACACGCCAATAGGAGGGCCCGGAGACTGCACCAATCGGCTGCTGGGGCGGTGTCCGGGAGCACCATTTAAACCTCCACAGACCTTCCTATCTTTGACTGAGAGAGGTTCTAGCTGCTCTTTCATCTGCTTTCTATATTGTTTGTTCCTTGTTACCTGACCTCGGCTGGTGTTCGTGACTTCAACTTGCTCCCCAATTCTGTACCTCGTTCCTGAGTGCTTTGACCCCTGGCTTGTTTCGTGGTATTTCTTCTGTCTCCTGATTCTTGGCCTGACTTTCCATACTGCTCTCACTAGCTACATGCGGCTGCATGAGATTGAGCTGGATCGAGTCTTTCACTGCTCGTGGATACTGCTGTAGCAGATTATTGAAAAGGAATACAAGTATGTCTGAGGGACTGTTTTTTACTTGAAGAAGACTTTAAATTTAAACGTGAGTTTTTACTATTCACTTTGGTCGGATTAAATATATGTTTGCTGAAGACGGCACTAGGAGAGTTGCCATATCCAGACCACTATACACACGAGGCAGTGTGCATTGTATATTAGCCCAGGTATATGCTATTATCTTGGCCTGACTTTCCCATACTGTTGCTGAGCCGCACTGATCGACCTTGCTTTCTCCTGACAGCCCTGCACTTAGCAGTGTAGGGTCTGCCGTCAGGGCAGCACACCAAGTAGGCAGGGACAGTGGGCTGGGTTGCAGTCAGAGCCCCCTGCACCTCCTCTGACATGACAGGTACTGCACGCTTTCAGTTTGTTAATTTGCAAAAATCTGGAGAAGCACAAATCATTTTCTTTACACCTTACAAATACTTGCTGCTCTGTGTTGCTGGATCACATAAAAGTCAATAAAATGCATTTAATTTTGTGGCTGTAATGTTTCCAAATGAGAAACAGTTCATGTAGTAGGAAGAGTTTTGTTGCCCACTGTATTGACAAGTGTAGCCCTGAGCAGTCTCTCCTGATGAATGGCAGCTGTGTGAGTGACTATTAGTATTTGTACTGTTACTATACTGCATGTGTGCACCTTCTACCAGGAGACGCTGGGGCTTTTTTGCCTCCTGGTGGGGGGGACCGATCTCTGTGGAAGTAGGTATGGCTTTTGTCTGTAATTGGAGTATATATTGTACAGGACTGGGGCAAGGTATTCTGGTGAATAGCGGCACATAGCGCCCCTCTAAAGGAAAATTCAGCCCACCTTGGGCTTCATTACACCCTCTTCTTACCTGGGGAATGAATTTTATGCCTGAGGCGGTCCCCCTCCCCGTAAATCCCACCCTTTTAAACTACCCCTTTGTCCCGATTTCGGGAAAATTCACTTATAAATACGGAAGCCAAAATTTTTTTTTTTATCATCTTTACAGGCAAAAACTGATTAAATTTTTAAAGTATAGACCTATTCACCCTCCATCTTTTTGGGTCACCATAGTTGCTACCGGGGAAAACTAAATTTTTCAGGCTGGGGACACCTCTGGGGAGGGGTTTGGACCCTGTCCGTCGGGCCTGGGGACATCCTAGGGGAGCGGGTGGACCCCTGTTCTTGAGCCCCTTTCTCCCATTTGGGGGGACCCTGCCCAGTGGGGAAATCTCTGCAGAGTGGGGGGCCCCCTGTCAGCCGAACATTTTTAAAGGAGGGTGGACCCTTTTCACCCTTTGAGACTTTCTAAAAGGAAAGTGGGGGAGCCTGTCTGTTTTTGAGACACCTCTGCGGGGGTGGTGGACCCGGGTCACCTGGGGACATCTTGGGGGAGGGGTGGACCCCGGGTTCCCGGGAGACACCCTCTACAGAGTGGGGGGGACCCCTTCTCCCCTGGGGCCCATCTCTGCGGGGGGTGGGGGACCCTATCTTTCGGGAGACATCTCTGAGAGGGGTGGGCCTGCCCCGCCTGGGGAACATTCGGGCAGAGTGGTGGAGCCTGTCGCCTGAGACCCCTCTGCGGAGGGGGGGTGGGCCCCCCCGTCTCCCCTAAACTCTGCAGATGGGGGAGCCTGTCACCGGGAGACATCTCAAAAGGGATGGGGGAGCCTTTTCGTCGGAGACACTCTACAGGGGTTTTGGGGAGCCTGTCCTTTTGAGACCCCCTTGCAGAGGGGGTGGAGCTCGGGTCCGCCTGGGGAAAATCTTTTGGCAAGTGGTGGAGCCTGTCCCCCCCCGGGGACACCCTCGGGTGGTGGGGGCCCTGTCCCCTGGCCCATCTCTGGGGAGTGGGGGAGCCTGTCCCCTGAGACATCTCTGAAAGAAGGGGTTTGGAGCCTTAAACCCTGAGACATCTAAAAGGGAGGGGTGGAGCCTGTTGCTTGAGACCCCTTGCGGAGTGGGGGGACCCCTGTCACCTAAAGCCCATCTCTCGGGAGTGGTGGGGGCCGTCCCCTGGGGGACATCTCTACAGGGGTGGTGGACCCTTTTGTCCGCCTGGGGACCTCTGGGGGAGGGGGTGGAGCCTGTCTTTCTGAGGACATCTCTGCGAGTGTGGAGCCTGTTTTCTGAACATTCGCAGAGTGGTGGAGCCTGCCCCGTTCTGTTGAGAACATCTTTTGCAGAGTGGTGGAGCCTGTCCGTCCTTGCTAGAGACATCTCTGCAAGTGTGTGGAGCCTGTCTCGTGCTGAGACATCTCTGCGGAGTGATGGAGCCTGTCCGTCTGCCTGAGACATCTCTGCAGAGTGGTGGAGCCTGTCAGCCTGAGACATCTCTGTGGAGTGGTGGAGCCTGTCAGCCTGAGACATCTCTACGGAGTGGTGGAGCCTGTCCGCCTGAGACACCTCTGTGGAGTGGTGGAGCCTGTCTGTCTGAGACATCTCTGCAGAGTGGTGGAGCCTGTCCGCCTGAGACATCTCTACGGAGTGGTGGAGCCTGTCTGCCTGAGACATCTCTGCGGAGTGGTGGAGCCTGTCAGCCTGAGACACCTCTGCGGAGTGAGTGGTGGAGCCTGTCCACCTGAGACATCTCTACAGAGTGGTGGAGCCTGTCCGCCTGAGACATCTCTGAGGAGTGGTGGAGCCTGTCAGCCTGAGATATCTCTACGGAGTGGTGGAGCCTATCTGCTTGAGACACCTCTGCATAGTGGTGGAGCCTGTCAGCCTGAGACATCTCTACGGAGTCGTGGAGCCTGTCCGCCTGAGACACCTCTGCAGAGTGGTGGAGCCTGTCCGCCTGAGACATCTCTGCAGAGTGGTGGAGCCTGTCCGCCTGAGACACCTCTGCAGAGTGGTGGAGCCTGTCCGCCTGAGACTTCTCTGCAGAGTGGTGGAGCCTGTCCGCCTGAGACATCTCTGCAGAGTGGTGGAGCCTGTCCGGCAGAGGCACCTCAGCGGAGTGGTGGAGCCGGTCAGCCTGAGACATCTCTACGAGTGGTGGAGCCTGTCAGCCTGAGACATCTCTCGAGGAGTGTGTGTGAGCCATCCGCTGCAAACTACTGAGGGTGAAGCCTGTCCGCCTAGACATCTCTGCAGAGTTGAGTGGAGCCTGTCGCTGAGACACTCTGCATAGGATGGTGGCTGAAGCAGCTGAGACCACTGCGGTAGATGTGAGCCTGTCCCCTGAGACATCTCTGCAAGTTGGTGGAGCCTGTCATGCCTAAGAACTCTGCATAGTGGTGGAGCTTCCGCTGCTTTCAAAGGATGGGGGAGTACCCTTTTTAGTCACCTGAGACATCCCCTTC
>JAODAL010078962.1:0-12735 GCA_025379985.1 Phyllomedusa bahiana | reverse complement strand
CCAGTCCGCTCTGCCACTCCCCCAGGTTCTTCCAAAATTTTTGGGGGCGATGTGGTGGTGCGGGCCCTTTCTGCACTTGGTGGCTTGCCCTGTTCATTCAGGCTCTATGGTCGGAAGCTGAGCAGTTGATACGAAACTTGTACTGCTCACAATTCAGTCTAACACCAGAGCTAGCACTTTTAGATATTAACATGGGAGAACTCCCGTATCCGTACCGTACGGTTACCCAGCACGTCCTCATCGCCACCAGACTTACCATAGCTCATCATTGGAAGTCCACATCCTCCCCGAGCTTTAGGGAAGTTGTAAATAGAGTTTACACCCAATTTCATAGTGAATTATCCCTTGTTGTTCCTCCCCACTTGATCGCTAATCAAAAAGACAGATGGAAGGTCTGGGAAAGCTCAGTCTACGCGACATAGCGCGACCTTGTCATATTCTCTCTGCCATTTGTATGCCTACTGCTACCTAAATCTACTTATGCCGTCTGTAGAATGGAGAAGGAATTGTCGTATTGTGAAATTCTACGTGCTTATGTAGGTTAACCTATCTGATGGTACATGGCTTACTTTCTTTTTCTTTTTTTTTTTTCTTTTTTTTGTTTTGTTTGTATTATATGTATGTCCATGCCTTGCTTTTTTCTTCTGTGTTTGTAAGAAAATACTATGTTGCAATAAATACTTAATGTTTAAAAAAAGAATCTTCCCCCTAACAAGGCCCCAAGTCCTGATGGGCTCCCAGGTGAAGTGTATAAGCTATTACAAGAGGAGTGTTCGGCTCCGTTGAGGCGGGTATTTGGGGAAATTATCAAGAACAAGACTATGCTACAATCAGGAGACACAGCTTACATAAAAGTCCTACACAAAAAAGGGAAGGACCCGATGGTGCCAGAATCATATCGTCCTATCTCCTTAATCAATCAGGATGTGAAGATTTTTTCAAAAATATTAGCAAATAGATTGGCGATGTTAATGCCGAAGCTTATTGGGGATCATCAGATGGGGTTCATCCAAGGACGATCTGGGGTTAAAAACATCAGGACGGTTTTGTCGGTACTAGAACACGTAGAGCAGGCCAGGCTGGAGACAAAGACACCAGCACTGCTAGCTATCGATGCTGAAAAAGCGTTCGACAACGTTAATTGGACATGGCTAGGGTTGGTTCTAGATAGAGTGGGTATTAGAGGATTATTTAGAGATTACATAGAGGCCATATATAAGTCCCCACAGGCAAGGGTTAACACTCCTGGCTTTCTGTCATCGCCAATCTATTTGCAAAAAGAGACGAGACAGGTTTACCCCTTGTCGCCTTTATTGTTCAATTTAGCACTGGAGCCCTTGGTGATCCATTTAATCCAATCACCATTGTTTCAGGGGATTAAAGTAGGCAAGATAGAAAAAAAAATGATCTGTTTCGCAGATAATTTGCTAGTCTTTTTAAACGATCCACAGAATCAAGTAGATAAGGTTCTGGGGGCAATAGACGAGTTTGGAGCATTTTCGGGATTCCGGGTTAACAAGAGCAAATGTCAGCTTATGCATTTGGGCTCCCAAGCAGGAAGGCTACAAGGGAAATTAGGGGTGGAGGTAGTTAAATCGCACCTTACATATTTAGGCATAAAGATAGGGTTTAGATCAGCCATGACATACAATTGAACTATGGCCCACTCTTTAAGAAGATTACATCAGAGCTCGATAAGTGGATGGACCTTCCACTCTCAATCATGGGTCGCGTGCACCTTATCAAAATGATAAGCTTTGCACGACTCCTTTACCCACTCCAGAATATCCCAATCCTATTAAAACATAAGGACATAAATTTGCTAAGGGGGGCATTCTCTAAATTTGTATGGCGGGGAAAACAACCGAGGATTAGTCAAAAGAAATTGACAGCAAGAAGAGGGCAGGGAGGGGCACAGTTACCGAATATACGCCTATATAACTTGGCAGCAATGTGGCGTCATATCAGGGACTGGCTAGGGGGCTGGAACTGTTTTTCCAATATTGACCTGGAATCTCAGTTAGCGGAGCCCATCTCCTTGAAGGCTTTACTTCATTTGCCATACAGGAAACATCCTTCAAAGGCCAAACAGAGCATCATCCTGCGGGATACACTGGCAACATGGAGACATATACCACTCCCCCGGCCATTTATTAAAGGTACACCATGCTAGTAACGGGTTTGGACCCCCTTTGCCTTCAGAACTGCCTCATTCTTCGTGGGATAGATTCCACAAGGTGTTGCAACGATGCTCAATTGGTACCAAGGGGCCCAAAGAGTGCCAAGAAAATATTCCCACACCATGTCACCACCACCACCAGCCTGAACCGTTGATACAAGGGAGGATGGATCCATGCTTTCATGTTGTTGAGCCAAATTCTGACCCTACCATCCCTAATGTCGCAGCAGAAATCGAGACTCATCAAACCAGGCAACGTTTTTCCAATCTTCTTCTGTCCAATTTCGATGAGTTGGGCCAAATTGGAGCCTCAGTTTCCTGTTCTTAGTGAAAGGAGTGGCACCCGGTGTGGTCTTCTGGGTGCTTTAGCCCATCTGCCTCAAAGTTCGCCGTATGTGCGTTCAGGGGATGCTCTTCTGCCTACCTTGGTTGTAAAGGGTGGCTATTTGAGTCACTGTTGCCTTTCTATCAGCTCGAACCAGTCTGCCCATTCTCCTTTGACCTCTGGCATCAACAAGGCATTTCTGCCCCCAGGACTGCCGCTCACTGGATGTTTTTTCTTCTTCGGACCATTCTCTGTAACCCCAGAGATGGTTGTGCGTGAAAATCCCAGGGATCAGCCCGTTTCTGAAATACTCAGACCAGCCCTTCTGGCCCCCAACAACCATTGCCACGTTCAAAGGCACTCAAATCACCTTTCTTCCCCCTACTGATGCTCGGTTTGAACTGCAGGAGATTGTTTTGACCATGTCTACATGCCTAAATGCACTGAGTTGCCGCCATGTGATTGGCTGATTAGAAATTAAGTGTTAACGAGCAGTTGGACAGGTGTACCTAATAAAGTGGCCGGTGAGTGTAAGTAAACTGTTTGGGAGACCTATGCTTGTCTCACCCTTCCTACCCTTGTGGGAAACTCCCTCCTTCCAAGCGGCCATGGAGAATGCCTTGTTCCACAAGTGGAGGGAAAAGGGTATTAGTTTATTAGGGGATATTCTAGACCAGGAGGGAACGGTGATGCCCTGGGATCAGCTGCGCGAAGTGTTTGGATTAAGTCAGACTCAGGTATTTCAATATCTGCAGGTTAAGAATTTCTGTAAAGCCTCTACAGTCAACTTGGGGTCGATGAGGGAGTCAGAGGACTTTAGGGCACTTTGCAAAATAGAGAGGTCAAAGGGCCTGTTAGCTCAGGTCTACGGAGTTCTCCACAGGGTAGATTCGAGTGAGACCTCTCAATCAATTTTTAGAGCATGGGAGCTTAGACTGCAAGATGAGGATCTCACGAGAAAGATCTTGAGGGGCATGGATATAGTAAGACAAGCCACAACTAATGTGCAGTGGAGGGAGATACTATTTAGGATTGCCCATAGGGCTATATACGCGTTTAATATCCCTTACAAGAATAGGTCACAATATCTGTCGGAGTGTCCCAAATGCAAACTGGAAAAGGCAGATCTACTCCATTGTCTATGGTCATGTCCGGAGATAGAAAGTACTTGGAACAAAGTGCTGATCTTGGTCAAGAGGATATGGGATATTGACATTCCTAAGACACCCGAGAGCCTTCTTTTTCATTACATAGCTGACAGGTCAAACTTGGAGGGTTCGGGGGAGTCTTTAATATCCGATAAAGGGCTTCATGTAATGCTTCTCGCAGTTAAACGCTGCATTTTGAGACATTGGATCAAGCCATCGGTCCCAGACGAGGCGGAGATTATAGAGTGTCTAAGGGGAATGTTCCTTATAGAAAAATTGGATACAGAAAGAGAAAAAGATAAATGTTCTAGAGCGTTCTTTAAAAAATTGAAACCTTATATTTCCAATACATTTACTGCAGCCGAAATCAAGGAAGTAATGGAACCTTTCAAATATACTGAGTACTACCTGAAAGAACAACAAACGGGTACTTTGGGTACCCTGTATATTGATGTTTAGAGGATATAGGAGTATGTTGGGAATCTGTTGGGGGGGGAGAGGGGTTAGTTTAAGGGGTGAAAACAACAAAATCCAGAAGTGCGTGTTGCGATTAGGAGTAAGTTTGCAGGTAACACTGTTTTGAAATCGAGCATATTGTATATAGTGAAAGCCATGTACAATATACTAATATGTTAAGAATTTGTAATGATGCTTCTGTGCAATAAAATTCTTTAAAAAAAAAAAAAAAGACATGTCAATTATATCCCCGCTACTACAATATAAATCCCCAGCAGAGCTTCGGGTCCCCAACGAATTTGGTGGGTAGAGGTAACCGCAGCTTAGGCCCCACGGTTGCCAACGGAACAGCTGGTGTAGGAGGTACCACCGGCAATGTAGACGGTTGCTTCTGGGACGTTAGCAGTTGTCGCATCATGGCGGAAAGCTGACTCAATTGCTGTGCCTGTTGTGCGATCTGTTGCGATTGTTGGGCGACAACGGTTGTAAGGTCTGCAATACTAGGCAGGGGCACCTTGGCGGGATCCATGGATGGATCTTACTGTAACGGCCGGGATAGTGGATCCTCTGGACCACCGCAAGCGATGGCGTAAGTCATGCCAGGGAGCGGAATCTAAGTAGGTCCCGGTTTTCACCAGAGCCCGCCGCAAAGCGGGATGGACTTGCTGCGGCGGGAGTCTACCAGGTCGCTTCCACTGACGTGAATTGTTTGCGGAGGCAGCCGAGGTGTAGCGTGGTACAAAATCGTAAGACAGGCTCGTAGTCAGGGACAGGCAGGAAGGTCAGGGCAGGCGGCAAGGTTTGTGGACGAGGACAGACGGGAAGGTCAGGGCAGACAGCAAAGGTTCAGAGTCGAGAAACGTAGGCGGAGGTCAGGAACACGGTAGAGGCAGGAACAAATAGTAACACTTTCTCTAGGGCACGGAGGCAACAAAGATCCAGCAGGGAAGGGACGTGGATCCATAAACTATATAGGGTCAGCGCCCGGCAATTATCCAATTACCGGTGCGCTGGCCCTTTAAATTTACATGAACGAGCGCATGCGCTCGGGTGTGCGCACGCGCTAGGGTGTGCGCACGCGCTAGGGTGTGCGCACGCGCGTTCTGGCCGGCAGGGGAAGAGAGCAGTGCAGGAGCGTGGTCAGGTAAATGGATGCACCGGGTGCGCTTCCGTAGTATGGCCAGCGGTGCCACCCATCCCCGTCGGGCGCTCAGGGGCACGGGTGCGCCCGCGGATCGGGATGCGGCGCCACCCGTTACAGTACCCCCCCCCCTCCCTCTTAGGCCTCCCCTCCTTTTTAGGCTGCAGGAACCTGCAGATGAGATCGATTCAGGATATTGGATTCTGGCTCCCAGGATCTCTCCTCGGGTTCGAAGCCCTTCCAATCCATGAGGAAGAAGCGCTTCCCTCTGACAGTCTTCATGGCCAGGATGTCTTTTACCTCGAAGCTGCCAGCCGAATCAGCTACCGGGGGAGGCGATACATTCTTCTGAGAAAACCGGTTCAAGACCAGAGGCTTGAGGAGGGAGACATGGAAAGAGTTTTGGAAATGCCCAAAACTAAAAGCGTATTGGGAGGACACTCTGCAAGGGAGGACACTCTGCAATAAAATAGAGAGATATGGGGGATGAAGGAGTAAAGAATCCAAATAAGTACCATTTTCCCTTATATACCTGCTGAGGTTGCTGGTAGGGGAGAGGAACAGGCGCTGGTGGGACACAAAGGAGTCCACACAATACTTCTAGTAGCAAAAAAGTGCATTTTACGGCTTTGGTTACATCAAAGTATTCCAGTAAAGGAGGAAATAGTTGCTACACTTAGACAGTGGATAGGATAGAGGCAGAATCCAATAAAGACACGCTGACAAGGAAATTTTTCCAGAAATGGAAGAGCTTTATTGTCAAGTCTCTGGCGGATGAGGACATTAAAGAATTGATGACCCATTTCCGCACATCCCGGTACTATCTCCTGGAAAAGATGGCAGGGTCATTGGGGAGACTAGAAATTGGAGATGAATCTTAAAGTGGGGTTTAGGAAGGTAACTCTTCAGTGGGAGTGGGAATTTCACATTGAATGTTTTAGGTTTAACTTGAACAGTTAATATATTTGAAAATTGGAGAAGAAGATGTACGTGCATAGATTATGTTTTACAACTGTTTGTATCTTTGATTTAATGGAATGGTAAGCTTTCTTCTCAATAAAAATAATTAAAAAAAAAAAAAAAGGAAAGAGTTTTGGATCCGGAGTGATGGAGGAAAGCAGATTTTGTACGTCACCGGATTAAGCTGCAGGAGCACCTTGAAGGGTCCCAGGAAGCGAGGGCCCAACTTGTAACTTGGAATCTTCAGGCGCACGTATTTCGATGAAAGCCAAACCCTGTCTCCTGGGAGGAATGTCGGGGCAGGTCTTCTCCTTTTGTCTGCCTGAGACTTCATACGAGCAGAGGCCCAAAGTAGGGAACGACGAGTCTCTTGCCAGATGGCCTTGATATCCCGAACTTGGTCATCGACAACGGGCACCTCCGACTCAGTGGGCAGGGGAAGGGGGGTGCGGATGGCGGCCATAGATCACAAAAAATGGAGAGACGCCGGCTGCATCCGAATCACGATGGTTATAAGAGAACTCGGCCCAAGGAAGCAGGTCGGCCCAGTTGTCCTGATGTCCGGATACAAAATTACGCAAGTATTTTCCCAGGATCTGGTTCACTCTCTCCACCTGTCCATTGGATTGAGGGTGGTAGGCCGATGAAAAGTCTAACTTGACTTGCAGACGGGAACACAGCGCACGCCAAAATCGGGATACGAATTGAACGCCCTGATCGGAGACTATGTGCAAAGGGTTTAAAACCGGGTGTAAAGGGAAAAATTATGCCAAAAAAAAGTGCCCGGGCCAAAATTGTGGAGCAAAAGGGCCCACCCCGGGAAGGGGCAAAAAAGGGGGACATTTTGAGAATTTCCATGCCCAAACCCAGGAGGGCAAAAATTCCCTAAAATAAAACCCGTTGGTACCGTGATGAAATCCATGGCTTGTGTGCCCAAAGGAGTTTCGGGGAACAGGCACCCGGCAGAAAGAGACCTGCGGGCCTTTTGGCTTTGGGGACTTGTTTCGAGCAAAAGTGACACAGGAGATTTTTAAAAGTCCTTGACTTTCTTTTGCCAGTGGGGCCCAAACCAGTAGTGCCGAGAAATTGGCATGGGAAACCCCTTTACTTTGGGGTGCCCGCCAACAGGGAAGTTTACCCCCCAAATTCCAGTACCCTTTTTTCCCTTTTGTGCCGCCCGGCACGAAAAGTTTCCCCGAAGGGAACGTTTTGGGGATCCACGGGGGGGCCACATAAAAAAAACCTTTCGGGAAAAATTTAAGGGTCCCCTGTGCCCCCGGGGATCTTCCCCAAACAATATCAGAGGAGGGGAAAAGGGGCCCTTCAGCCTTGACATTTTTCTACGGGGAAAGGCCCGAAAAGTGAATGGGGGAAGTAAAAAGCGGGGAAAAAAAAACAGAGACCACTGGCTTGACAAGGGTTTAGACGGGGGCGTCTAAAGGTTTCAGGGGGGTTTTTTGCGATCCTTTAAAGATGTCAACTGGGTAAACGGCCCCCCCATTTAGAGGGTGGGCCATTCCTTTAAGGTAACTGGGGCCAAGAGCTCCCGCCCCCAATGGCATATTTTTCCCCCCCACCCGGCGAAAAGGTCCTGGAGAAAAACCCCGAAAGTAAGAGTCTTCCCTTTTGGGGGCTTTTCTGGTGAGGACCCCCCCTGCCCCACGGAGGGCATCCACCTCCAAGGAAAAAGGCTTCTGGGTTTTTCCTGGGGGCCCAAAAGACAAAACCCCGGGGGGAAAAGGGCGTTTTTTGGGTTCTTTTTTGGAAAAAAGCCTTTTCAGGCTCCGGGGGGCCCCAAACTTCTCGGGTTCGCTTTCTTCCCCTGGTGAGGGCCACAAGGGAACCACCGGGGGTTGGAGAAGTGGGGAAAATGAACTAAAGAAAATTAGTTGGCGAATCCCAGTAAGCGTTTTTACCCCCGGGAAAGGGCCCACAGGGGGGGGCCATTGGCAGGACCGCAGAGATTTTAGCAGGCCCATCTCCCAGACCCTTAGCAGAGACGATATAGGGCGGGGAAAGGTTAAGCTGGTCTGATGGAAAAGGGTTTTCCATTTTTAGCTTTTCAAAAGGTTTTTTTCGCGGGAACCCCTCAAAATTTCTGGCGCCCCTGTTTTCCGAGGGGTTTCTGGAGGACGGGGGAAAAAAGTCAGGATGTTGTCCAGTTATACTATAAAGCAGGTGTACTTTAGATCACTAAAGGGGGTCTTTGCAAAACTCTTGAAACCCGGGCCCGGGGGCGTTGCAAAGTCCGAAGGGCATCACCAGGTATTCAAAACCCCATTGGGGTTTTAAAAACCCGTTTCCATTGCCCCCCTTTTTCGTTTTTTTGATGAGGTTATAGGCCCCTCGGCAGGTCCAATTTAGAGAATACTAGGGCCCCCCCGGGAGCGTTTCGAAGATTTCCCGGTTTTTTTGGGAAAAGCGGGGGTAGGGGGTTCTTCACCTTTGATCTTGTTTAGCCCCCTATAAAACAATTTCACGGGCAAAGAGAGCCGTTTCCCTTTTTCTGCACAAAAAAGAACCCAGCACCCGGCCCGGGGGAAAACTTGCGAATGAAGCCCTTCCCCCAAAATTTTTCCTGTATGTATGCCGACATGGCCGGCGTTCGGAATTTGGGCAACGGGTTTTGACCCCCCCCGAGGGGGGCTAATGCCTTTGGAAAAAGGTCAATCGGGGGGGTCATTTAAAGGATAAAGGGGGCGGCAGCGTCTCAGCCTGTTTCTCGAAAAAGCGTCCGCGAAATCCTGGTACCCCCGCTGGTAGGCCTGGCAGACGCTTAGGGGCAAATGTGGAGAAAAATGGTAGACCCGGGGCGTGGGGTTACAAACCCGCGATCCCGGCACCCTGTCCCCAACGAAAGGCCTTCCTGTTTCCGTCCGCGTAAGGGGGGATGAGTTGCGCCCGGGGAAAAACCCCCCGATTCCGGTTTAGGAAAAAAAGAGGCCCAAAACAAAGAAAAGAGATCTTCTCCTTGCGCCGGATCCCCCATGCGGAGGGACCAAAAGGCCCGGGGGATGAACTGAATGGGGTCTTTAAGGAGTTTTTCCACTGACCCAGGGGAAAATTTCCAAAGGCTTTTCCAGGCGAAAACAAAAGGCAGGCGGGGAACCAGAAACCAGTGGGGGCGTGGATTTAAAAAATTTTCCCCGGGAGACCCTGAGTCCCGTTAAAGGCCCCGCACCCGGAACGAGGGGCCGCATCAGACTGACCTCCAATGGAATCATCAAAAAAGTGGAGAGGAAAAGTTTTCCCTAGGAAAAACCCTCCCCCGGAACCTGGGGGCGAGGTTTCCCGCAGGGGGGAGGAGCTCAGGGAAACTTCTGAAAATGGGCCGGGGCTGGCATCAGTTGAGGCATAAGTTCCCCCACCGACGGCGGGGGGGCAGCCCCCTACTCCGACAAGGGACCCGCTCCCAAATGCATGGGTTCCTCACTAGAGGGTGGTGGGGAAAACGGGTTTCAAGGGCCTTTGGAAAACTGGACCCGAAAAGGAATCGGCGTTTGGGTGGCAGAAATTTTGTTCTTGGGCGGAGCTCCTCCCCGTTTTAAACGAAAAACGCCAAAACAATTTGGGGGAGCCGGGGGATTAATTCACCCAGGGAAGATGGGAGGTCCCCTAGCAGCGAGAGCCTCCCTTTACCCTACTAGACAGGCCCTTTTAAAGGAAGTGCAAAAAGCGGGTTTGTTCCAGGGGAGTTCCATAGCCGGGTCCGGGAAATGTACCACATTTTTCCCCCAAAGGAAAGGGGTCACCCTGGGCAGATTTTGAAGGCCGTTTTCCCGCTGATGATGACGTGTGGCTCTTCAAAAATTTCAGCGGAAATTTCCCGGAGGAAAGGGCCGGGGGGTCCCCCGGGGGGGGGTTGCCCAAAACCCAGGCCTTTCCAGATAGCAGGCTCACCCCCCGAAAAAGCGACCCCGGAAACCTTTTTTAGAGAGAAAATGTATCAGGCCAAAAGTTCAAAATGCATCGAAACTGGGTTAAATCCCCGCGTGCTTCGGGTCCCCGTCGAAATTTTGGGGGGGTAGAGGTAAACCCCAGCTTAGGCCCCCGGTTTTCCCAAAGGGAAAAAGCTGGTTTTAGGGGTAACCCCCGGCGATTTAGCGGTTTTCTTCTGGGGCGTTGCAGTTGTCGAAACATGGCGGGAAAACTGAATCAAATTTCTTGGTTTTTGTGCGAATTTTGTTGCGATTGTTGGGCGACAAAAGGTTGTTAAGGTCTGCAATACTAGGCAGGGGCAACCTTTGGAGGGGGTCCCCTTGGGGGGAACCCCTTTCTTTTTTTTTTTTTCAACGGCCGGGGTAGGGATCCTTGGGACCACCGCAAGAGATGGCGTAAGCCAGGTCAGGGAGGGAATCTAAGTAAAGGGCCGGTTTTCACCAGTGCCACGCCGCAAAGCGGGATGGGACTTGCTGCGGCGGGAGTCTACCAGGTCGATACCCCTGACGTGACTTGCTTGCGGAGGCAGCCGAGGTGTAGAGTTGTACAAAATTGTAAGGCAGGCTCGTAATCGGGGACAGGCAGGAAGGTCAGGGCAGGTGGCAAAGTTCGTGGTCGAGGACAGGCGGGAAGGTCAGGGCAGGCGGCAAAGGTTCAGAGTCGAGAAACGTAGGCGGAGGTCAGGAACATGGTAGAGGCAGGAACAAATAGTAACGCTTTCTCTAGGGCACAGAGGCAACAAAGATACAGCAGGGAAGTGACGTGGATCCATGAACTATATAGGGTCAGCGCACGGCAATTATCCAATTACCAGCACGCTGGCCCTTTATATTTTCCGGCCGGCAGGGGAAGAGAGCAGTGCAGGAGCGTGGTCAGGTAAGTGGATGCAACGGGTGCGCCCGCGTCCCGTAGTACGGCCAGCAGTGCCACCCATCCCCGCCGGGCGCTCAGGGACACAGGTGCGCCCGCAACCCGCGGACTGGGCCACCTGTTACAATGACTAATGGATCAAGAAATTTAAGGAACTCTCAAGTTCGGTGGAAGAAGTCTGATGATATGGGTTTTTTTCACAGCCAAAGGCGTTGGATACTTGACTGGATTGATGGTAGTCCCAATGCTGAGTTATATGTGAGTATCCTACAAGATAAGTTACTTTGTACACTCATGTACTATGGGTATGAAAAGGACGACATAGAGTCACATCTATGAACGAGGCTGCGACATTTTTCTGGCGTGATTTGCCCCTGTCTGACATATTTTTAGGTCTTTAGTTATTTTTAGGCACAAGTCCAACATTCTAGACAGTTTTGTATGCTTTAAATTTTTAGAGGGCTTTGTCTTTCCAACCTTAAGTTATGAATGGGGTTCGACAGGTGTTGTGCCCCAAACTGCGTCAAATTTCCCATGTCAATTTAAAAAACGGGTGAGGTTTTAAGGAAAAAATCCTGGTGCATACACTTTTTGGGGGCCTTTTTTTTCTCACAACAGGAACTTTTAAAAAATTTTTAGGGGAACCTATTTTCCCTTACATTTTGATCTATTATACAAAAACCCTACGGGAAAAGTACAACTGTCTAGTCGGCCCCGGGTATTCATACAGGGTTCCCCCGGGGGCTTAAAAAACTTTTAGTTTGAAAAAACATAGCGAACTTTTGGATGTCCCCATCCTCCCCGATCACGAACATAGGTTTTGTAGCCTCCAGGTATGTAGATAGGTAGGTTAGTAGGCCCCAGGTTTGTAGATTAGCAGCAGTTAGGCCCCAGGTAGGTAAGTCATAGGTATGTAGATTGGCCATAGGTAGGTAGGCAGCAGTTAGGCTTCAGGTAGGTATGCAGATAGGTCCTTGTTAGGTAGGTAGGCTACAGACAGGTAGGTAGATTGGCCTTAGGTAGGCAGTAGGTTTGGCCCCCCCGTTAGATTTGGGAGCCCCATGTAAGAAAAAAGACAGGCCCCAGGTAGATATGCCTCAGTTAAGTAGGTAAGTAGGCTGTAGGTAGGCCCCAGAAAGCTAGGTAAGCTGTAGATAGGCCCCAGGAAGCTAGGTAGGTGTGCGGTAGGTGGGCCCTAGATTTCTAGGAAAGTAGGGAAAGTAGGGCAACCCCGGTAGGTAGGTGTAGGGAACCCCCGTAGGTAGGGGTGTAGGTAGGCCCTACGTAGGTAGGAAACCCCGATAAGGGAGGATTTTAGGGGTTCAAGGGAGCTAGGTAGGTTGGCTGTTGGTGGTCCCCTGGTAGGTAGGCTCCAGGTTGGTGTGCCCCACGTAGGTAGATTGTAGGTGGGCCCCACACAGGTAGGTAAGCCAGGCCCCATTAGTAAAAATGAAAAAAAAAAACCCTCACCTGTCTTTCCGTTTACCTGACACGATGAGTGACAGGCTGGGTTTTCCCCCCAAATGGAGCCGGGGATGCTAGGCCCCAATTTTGGCAGAGTGGCTCTCTGCTAAGGGCTTTAACTGTAAAGGGGGACACACAAACGTTAAACAGGCGTGCAGGGTTTAGGCCTATGCCCCTGGACGAGGCCTGGACCAAAGGGTTTTAAAGGGTCCCATGGTGTTTTGTAATATCTAAAAGGGGTTTAAATTTTTTC
>JAODAL010078961.1:0-12735 GCA_025379985.1 Phyllomedusa bahiana | reverse complement strand
GAAAGTTTTACATAATATAGAAAGGGATTCTTTACTGTAGGGGGAATAAGACTTTGGAACACTCTTTTATTTTCTGGTATATGTGCACAAATGTCGTAAAAACTTGCAGCTAAAGATATTGCAGCTAATTCCCATTCACTTCAATAAGTCTGCATGTAGAAAGCTTTACTACCTACCAGGCATGGTAAGTACAAAACTTATGACGCTGTACATGGTAAAGCATATAATGGTACAGGGCTTCAGGGCTCATCAGGAGTCAGACCTGCACTGACCTGCTATTACTAATCTTATGTTTTACTATCTCAAGAAAAAAGAAAGTTTTTCTAAAGCGTCTTGCACACAGTGGCTCTTATTTACTAATGTGGTTGCACCAGAAAAGTGTGTTAGCATGCACAAAAAATTTTGCTTTTTAACGCAGCATATCACAACATGTCCCAGAAACATTTATTGTGGCCTTAAGACACTTTCTACACACTACTGGGTATTTAAGCATGATTTAGTGGGTGGTGTAAACTGAATTTGGCTTCATGGTAAAGTGGGCATAGCCACAATACTAAATGCTGCTTCAAAGTCTGTACCAAAAATCTGGCATAGAAATTGAGAAAAAGTTAGACAAGTCTAAATCTGCACCAATTTCTTAACCAGCATGAGCCACTGTGATAAATCCGATGCATTTTTAGACTGCCTAAGTTTACACCGTCTAACTTTTAGATAGTAAATGAAGGTCAGTGTTCATTTCTGGCATTCTAAAACACCAGACTTTTTTTTAAAAAAAACTGTATCATGCTTTGTTAAAGTGCTTTTAGAGTCCATTTAGTTTCATTTTGTACATGCATTTTTCCTGTATTATATTTCTTTTTGTCTCACCGAGAAGCAAATAGGAAAGATGTCAGACAAAAAGGCTATACCTACATGGGCAAAACTATAGCCATAGCAGCTACAACGGCTGCTATGGAGCTCAGTGGTTGAGACAGCCCCAATGAGGTGCAAAAACATTGTTCCTTTTTATAGGAAAAAATAGTTGATGGCTTTCTGCACTCCAGCACTACTATGTGAGTTCCCTGATATTTTGTGGTATTATTTATACCTTTAATTATTTCTACGTACACTGCTGTTTTAGTTTATGGTCATTAGGGGTTGGAGCAATATCTAATTTTGCTATGGGGCCCTATGAATTCTAGTCTCACTCTGCATTCTTACATCATGTTGCATTTAGAAAAAAAAAAGACACTGACCCCAAAACACTACAAATATTCAGCAAAACAAAACCTTTATATGTAGGAGATTTTATATTTCACTTTGTATTTTAAAGTAACATCTGTCCCAAAAAAACACATAAAAACTTTCATTAAAATGCAATGAAAACACTTTGAAGCCAGCTTTATTTTTAAGTAAGACAGAATCTATGAATTTTGTAAGATACTTTTGTTCACAAAAATATTTGATCCTAATTACCATGTATGCCAGTCTCATAACATTCAACAAAACCCATATAAAAGCTAAATAATTAAATGAAAAGCAACTAGTCAGCTGTTGATTGTACCAAAGCACAAGTCGAATTTGCATTATGCTATGTGAATATAAAACAGACAAATGTAGTCCCATAACTGTGCCCAGCTAAAAGTCAGCCAAGGACATTCAGCAAATGAAACAGTTAATTATTATGTTAATTAAACTTTTCACAATGGCATAATGATATCACAAATATAGCACTGAAGTAAAGCATATTTCACCAACATAACGACAGTGAATAGTTCAGCTAATGAATAGCCATCATAATTTATCTTCTCACCATACTGAAACAATTAAATGTACCACCGAGAATGATTTGAGATAGCTATTAAGTTTATCATTTTGCACTTGTACACTGATTCATTGCTTGTTCTGAGATGTTTGTATAGAAAAAAAATTGAAGTTGTAAGTTACCACTTAACATATGCAATTGTTTCAGCAATCTATTGGTACCTTCTTTAGATTTCTTTTGCATTTTACTATAGTATTCCTCTGGTTTGATGGTTCTTTGTAGAATATAACACATTTAGCAATTCCTTAATCTAATCTTTTTGTCATAATAGAGTGTCTGGGGTTATTTGAAAGTTCTTTACTTTTACCTTGAGCATCTAATGCTGTAGCTAAGGCATGCAGAAGATATGCAATATCTTTATACTTTTTATTTTTTTAAATTACCCTATTACAATAAAATAGAGAGAGATAGAGAGAGAGAGAGAGAGAGAGAGAGGGAGAGAGAGAGAGATAGAGAGAGAGAGAGAGAGAGAGAGAGAGAGAGAGAGTGTATATATAGGGACAACCAAAAAATAATAAAATACTCCTTGCTTAGTTCATAGTGTTGAGCGATTGTGTTGGCTATCGAGATCGATCGATAGTCGATAGTCGGCCGCTATCGATAAGGTTTTTCGATAGTGAGCGTCGATTATGAGCGATGACCATTTACAAGTCTATGGGAGAGAAAAACAACACCTTCGATTATTACACCCAACAAGGCTGTAGAGAAAGCTGAAATTAACATCCACAACAGTCAAATGGCATACGTGCTAAATCTTAGCAAACATAACTTAGTTATAAAAGTCACAGAAAAAAGTCACAGGAACCAATTCAACTATCCCTGTCTTGTACCACAGCCTGACCCTTAAAACTGCATCACACAATTGAAAAAGTGCCAGAAGGCTGTATGATTTGAACCATCATCTTACTTGAACTGGACATTGATATCCCTGTCCTGGCCACAAGCATGAGCCCCAAACCTGCATGGACCCTACATTTAAAAGTGCCGGAAAAGGAGTCTTTGAACCACCTTTTTAGTTTCACTGGACATTTACTATCACTGTTCTGGGCATCATCATGTGCCCCAAACCTGCATGGACCCCACATTTTAAAAAGTGACGGAAAAGGAGTCTTTTCATACCACCATTTTAGTTTCACTGGCATTGACTATACCTGTCTGGCCACAGCATGACCCAGGCCGGAGTTACAGTGGTGCGGTGAGAGCCTGGATGGCGGTCCAATAATCTATTAATACACGAAGGTTAAAATGCCCTGATGACGCAGCCAATGAAAACTGTCGTTGATGAAGCAGAGTGCGGAAGCGGAAGTGTGAGAACTCCAAGCTTCTCAGTACACAGTCAATTCTGGGTAGCGCTTGTCCCTCCGTATGAGTTGTGGACCAATTGAGCTTCACTTGGAAATACTGGTGGTTAACGCTCCTGTTACCACCCAGGTGCTCTTTATTTGGCATTCTTTTTCTCATTTTACTCAACGTGCTGGTGTGGAAATGGGTCTCTGTACTTTGTTCTCTGTCCGTGCTCCATACTCCATGTCCTCTGAATAACCTACAAATCCCGTCAAGTTTTTGTCCTGTACCTCCCTTGTTCAATCAGAGGAATTTTGTTAACAGCTATTTTGTACATGCAAGTTTTTTTAGAATTTAATATTAATCCTTTAATTCTAGAAAACAAATTTTTAAAATTAGGATGGAATCCCACCATTGTCTTTGTTTCTCTTTTTTTTTCATTGTATTAAATGGGTTGTCTCAATACCAGGGATTGATAGCTATGTTAATGATCTTGCGAATAAAAGTTATTTTGCAATATGTGTTCCATTAACGTGTCCTACCTATTCCTGTTTCTGACAGCACCATCACCCTTGTGCCACTCTTGACCAATGTGAAGAAAAAATTGTCTGTTAGAAAACAACATTTTTTTAGAATAGGACCTCTGTTAGCTGCATGGTCACAGCAAAATGCCCCAAAAATTCAAAGCATGACCACATGAGCACTTTTGACAATTGTGAGAACTCAAAATGTCTATTGAAACAAACATTTTTTCCAAGTAGGAACCTGTAGTATTGCTGCATTCAAGCAAGCATGACCAAAAAATCATAAAAATGACTTCTCTGCACAGTTAAAAATTGTGTCGAGGGAGAAATGCCACTTAGAAGCCACATTTCTGTTCCAAAGGTCATGATTATTGCTGTATATCACAAGCTACAATGACCCAAAAAAATATAAATATGACTTCTCAGCACACTATTAAAATGTGTGAGGGAGGAAATGCCACTTGGAAGCCACATTTCTGTTCCAAAGACATAATTAATAGCTGTATCTAACAGCAAAATGACCTCAAAACTTATTGCAATGCGAACAACTTCTTATGATAAAGTGCAGTAAATGGTATACGTGTTGTCATGAAACCTTGCTGTCTTTTTCAGTCTCCCACAGCAAAACCAGGCAAAATGAACTGTTGGGAAAAGAGAATAAAAATTGCTGTAAGGAAAATGATCATTTTATAAAAGAAAGTTTTCAAGAGGACCATTTCTGTTTGAAAAGGAATGTGAAGTAGGACCGGCAAAACTAATCGATGATCGGCATTGGGGCCCACAACTCATCAGAGATCAATGCCTGATTCTTCTTGATGAAAGGCAAACCATCCACATTATATGTGGAAAGCCGGATGCGTTTGTCTGCTAATGACTCTCCTGCAGTGCTGAAGGTCGCTCAGATATGACGCTGGATGCTGGGCAGGACAACACCTCTATGGCGTGATGAGCCAGCTGGGCATTCGTTCATTTGGATCACACAGAAAAAAATATTGGGTCAGGAAACACATGCAAATACATTGTGTTGAGACGAGATAGCTCGTGCACCATGATCTTAGCTGTCTCTGTGTGTTGGATGTGTGCCCTGCATTGCATGCGTTGGTGATGTGGTAAAACACAAAGATTGCCGGAGGTCACCCATTAGGCTTCTGCCACCTTGCATGCTGCTGCAGCTACGCCTACTTTGGCACTCTACTGCTGTCACGTGCCTGATGTTGTTACACCGTGACATTCTGGGGAAAGTGACAGCAGATGCAACAGATGTCACCAGTTGGATCAATCTGCAAGGTTCTCCATTTCCTGATTTTACTCTTTTTTGGCGAGGTGGAAAGGACAAGTGCTGTGTTTTGTTTTGTTTACCGGGGATCGAGGAGGGTGGCCACCAAGTAACTGTTGGTTATTTTGATGGCCTAATGCGAGGATCATGTTGGAGGAAATGGAGCAATACATCACTCATGTGAGTGATGGAGCCTTGATTTCCAAGCCTCAGGGTCGAGGCGCAACTAGCAACTGATCTTCTCATCTGTCTCCTCCGCCTCAATTCGCGCCAACCTCTTTCCAAGGCAGGGAAGTCGGTAACATCGTGTCTAGGAAATTCCTCCCTCTTCCTCCTCCTACGCTGCTCCGGCACAGCTTCATCACAGCCCTGAATTGCCTGAGATGATTGCACCCTGAGAGCTGAGGCGCCACCTTGCACTAGCTCTGGACCCGAACCTTCTGCTCCTAATGAGCCACCGATGAAATTGTGAACTGTCGGGCCTTGTGGATTTGATGGAGAGAAGGCTCATTGTCCGCATCTGTTGATCCGTCTCCTCCTCCGTCACTGGCGGGACCTGTTGTTTCAGAGTGTCCAACGGGATCGTTCCAGAACTAAGATCACCACAATGCTCATGAGGCTTGACAAGGGCATTGTCCGCCACTGACTCATTTTGGTGGCTTCTTCAAAAACTGGCAAGGAAGGTGCCAGATGCTATTTCACCTGCCTCCAACTCTCGGTGGGTAAACACCCCGAGGTCGTACCGCTGCCTTCTCAGGCCATGTGTACTGCGGTACTGCGTAATGGCATGCATGCTCCACAATCGCTGGAGCATGTGGAGGGTTGAATTCCAGCGTGTTGCCAGTCAACCATGAGACGGTTTGACGGGGAGGCCGAGCTGACGCTGCAACGCAGCCAGGGCGGGTCGTAGCACGGTGCGAAAGGCGGAAGTGCGAACTCAGACCTCGTGCACTTCTTCAGCAGGCAGCCAGACCCGGGTAGATCTTTAGAAATTTCTGGACGACAAGGTTCATGACATGGCAGGCAAGGGATGTGCTCCAGCACTACCGATCTTAAGGGCGGCCAGCAGATTTTCGCCGTCATAGCACACCAACCTTGCCTGGCTACAAGGTTTCTTGTCACCCAGCCAGCGCTCGGTCTCGTTGTTAGAGCCGTCCACAAGCTCCTGGGACCCCACTGTGTGTGGATGGTTCCAAGGCAAATTAATTTCAACACGGCCTGGTGTCTCTGCGGCACGTGATGCCACCAGAGGACCTTGGGGAAAGAGCCTGCACCATCCCTGCGGTTTAGAAGTAGCTCGCTGAGCCGAGCCTGAGAGCCACTGTCACCCCAGAGACATCCAACCAGCTCACCAGTGAGGGTCACAGATATACGGCCTTGGCCGTGCATTAATGTCTATGTGTCGGTGGTGTGAGATGGACTTTTCCGGACACAGTTGCAGACAACGCGCTTGAAATTTTAGAGACACGCTGGCTGGCCAGGGCAGGGACGGCTTTTCTGGCAAAGAAATGCCTGCTCGGCATCTGGTATTGGGGGCAGCAAGGGCCATGACGTGGCGGAACCCATCTGTGTCCACCAGACGGCAACAAGGCACATTTCCAAGGCCAAAGCACTGGCAATGCAGACATTACAGGCTTTTGGCTTTGGGATGGTTTGGGGTTAAAGTTGTTTTTTTCTTCTGCTCCCCAAAAAACCTGGAGACAGGATGGCTGGCTGTAGATGGCCGCTGTTACGGTGCAGGTCGTCAAACTGGTGGATGGAGAAGGGGAAGGATGGGTCTCTGGTGGTGATGGTGGTACTCGGGCGCGGTGGAGGCTGAAGCGGAGCTGATTACCTGATCATGGACTCTGAGAGACATGGGGCAGTGAGGAACGCTTGGATGTGGCGGAGGAGGAGGAGCGGAAGAGCAGAGGGTGTGACAGTGGTTGAGGCCGGCGTCGGTCTGGCTTTTTTGGCCAAGTGTGCCATCCATTTACAACTCATGCATTCGTGCATGTTGACTAGAAATGTTGGTGGTGGTTAAACCACCTAAGGTTCTTGCCTCTACTTTATGACGTTTACGGCAAAGGCGCATATGACATCGCTGGGTGGATTCAGAGGTTGCTCAAAGAAGGCCCAGGCTTGGAGAGGTCCAGTGGACCTTTTTTGACGGCGATAAGCGAGGAGCGGGGTTGCGTGACATGGCTGGCGGAAATCATATCAGCGGACTCTGAGACCGCCCTCTCCTTTTGTGGAGGGACCCGTATGACACTACCCCATGTCTTCCTCCTCGTCCACTGATGATGCGCTCGCAACGCAAATTCTGCGGAAGAAGACCAGGATGCGATCCGCAATTTGTCATCATCATCATCATCAACCCACAGGTGACTTGGTCGTGCTGACTTTATGCATCAGAAGCTGCGGGCTACAAGCAAGGGGCACGAAAGGCGTTGCTGACAGCCCGGGATTTTTTGCCGATTGACCGGCTTCCTTCATACTCCTCTGATGGAATCAGTAACTGGGCGTCAGAGCAGACTAAAATCATCTCTTGATCTTTTAAACATGCGTCTGACCCAACCGCATTTTTTCATCAAAGAGGTCTTCAGACAATGGATTATCCACAGTGGTGCGGTACACGAGTTGAAATTTGGGCTTGCTTCATATTGGCGGATGCTGATGCTGTGATGACGACATTTGTGGACGTGACTGCGAGGATGAGGAGGTAAGACTGATTAGATGCAGGTTGAATTACCCACTTGAAGGGGACGATTGGCGACGTTGTTCGTTACTTAGTTTCACAGGGCCCTGACCAGCGATGGACAGGCCTGACGGTCCTGCAATGACGATCCACTGCTTGCGTGTTGTCGCCAGCACTGGAAAGGAGCACCTTCTCTCGCTACCTCTACCTCCATGTTGCTACCCCCCTCTTTGCGCTGCTTATCACCTGCATTTGCTCCATGTTCAGAAATATAAAAATTTGAGAAGGTTGGATAGTTTTGGAAAGTCTCTTAATAAAAGACGGCAAATCACGCTATTCTCAAATCCCTCTAAACAAAACAAAATTGTGGATTCAAACTTAACTGCCAGGTGTCTATCAACAAATCTGGACTGGGCAAAAGTCCAAAAAACCGTATCTGTTATGTTTTGGTATAATAAATGGTATTTTTTGCACCTTTCAATTCACCTGTGGTGAATATAGAATTGCTGTTTTAAGGGTTTACGTAGATGCTGCGTCAATGAACAATGCTGGGGGTGCAAAAGTCAAAAAACACGTAACTGTTATTTTTGGTATAATAAACGTATTTTTTGCACCTTTCAATTACCTGTGGTGAATATAGAATTGCTGTTTTAAGATTTACGTAGATTGCGCGTAATGACATTGCTGGGTGCGCAAAAGTCAAAAAATACGTAACTGTTATGTTTTGGTATAATAAACAATATTTTTTGCACCTTTCAAATTTACCTGTGGTGAATATAGAATTGCTGTTTTAGATTTACGTAGATGCTGCGTCAATGAGCAATGCTGGGTGTGCAAAAAATCAAAAAAAACACGTAAATGTTATGTTTTTGTATAATAAACGATATTTTTTACACCTTTCAATTCCCCTGTGGTGAATATAGAATTGCTGTTTTAAGATTTACGTAGATGCTGCGTCAATGAACAATGCTGGGGTTTGTTGCAAAAGTAAAAAAAAACACTTTAACTGTTATTTTTTTGATATAATAAACGGTATTTTTTGCACCTTTCAATTCACCTGTGGTGAATATAGAATTGATGTTTTAAGATTTACGTAGATGCTGCGTCAATGGACAATGCTGGGTGTGCAAAAGTAAAAAACACGTAACTGTTATATTTTGGTATAATAAACGGTATTTTTTGCACCTTTCAATTCACCTGTGATGAATATAGAATTGCTGTTTTAAGATTTACGTAGATGCTGCGTCATTGAACAATGCGGGGGTGTGAAAAAGTAAAAAAACACTTAACTGTTATGTTTTGTTTTCATAAACGGTTTTTTTTGCACCTTTCAATTCACCTGTGGTGAATATAGAATTGCTGTTTTAAGATTTACGTAGATGCTGCGTCAATGAACAATGCTGGGTGTGCAAAAGTCAAAAAAAACGTAACTGTTATGTTTTGGTATAATAAACGATATTTTTTGCACCTTTCAATTCACCTGTGGTGAATTTTTAGAATTGCTGTTTTAAGATTTACGTTAGATGCTGCGTCAATGAACAATTGCTGGGTGCCCCAAAAGTCAAAAAAAACGAAAACTGTTATGTTTTGATATAATAAACGGTATTTTTTGCAACTTTCAATTCAGCTGTGGTTAATATAGAATTGCTTTTTTAAGATTTACGTAGATGCTGCGTCAATGAACAATGCTGGGTGCGCAAAAGTCAAAAAACACGTAACTGTTATGTTTTGGTATAAAAAACGGTATTTTTTGCACCTTTCAATTCACCTGTGGTGAATATGGGAATTGCTGTTTTAAGATTTACGTTAGATCTGCGTAAATGAACATTGCTGGGTGCGCAAAAGTCAAAATCACTTTAACTGTTTATGTTTTGGTATAATAAACGATTTTTTTACACCTTTCAATTCACCGGGTGGTGAATATAGAATTGTTGTTTTAAGATTTACTTTGATGCTGCGTCAATGAACAATGCTGGGTGTTCAAAAGTCAAAAAAACACGTAACTGTTATGTTTTGGTTTTAATAAACGATATTTTTTGCACCTTTCCAATTCACCTGTGGTGAATTTTGAATTGCTGTTTTAAGATTTACGTAGATGCTGCGTCAATGAAAAATGCGGGGGTGTCAAAAGTCAAAAAACACGTAACTTTTTATTTTTTGGTATAAAAAAACGATATTTTTTGCACCTTTTAAATTTCACTTGTGGTGAATATAGAATTGCTTTTTAAGATTACTTTAGTGCTGCGTCAATGAACAATGCTGGGTGCGCAAAAGTCAAAAAACACGTAATGTTATGTTTTGATATAATAAACGGTATTTTTTGCACCTTTCAATTCCCCTGTGGTGAATATAGAATTGCTGTTTTAAGATTTACGTAGATGCTGCGTCAATGAAAAATTTGCTGGATGCGCAAAAGTCAAAAAACATGTAACTGTTATGTTTTGGTATAATAACGATATTTTTTACACCTTTAAAATTCACCTGTGTTGATTTTTGAATTGCTTTTTTAAGATTTACGTAGATGCTGCGTCAATGAACAGTGCTGGGTGAGCAAAAGTCAAAAAAAAAACACGTAACAGTTATGTTTTGGTATAATATTAAAAGGTATTTTTTTCACCTTTCAATTCAGCTGTGGTGAATTAGAATTGCTGTTTTAAGATTTATAGATGCTGCGTCAATGAACAATGCTGGATGCGCAAAAGTCAAAAAACACGTAAATGTTTGTGTTTTGGTATAATAAACGATATTTTTTGCTCCTTTCAATTCACCTGTGGTGAATATAGAATTGCTGTTTTAAGATTTACGTAGATGCTGCGTCAATGAACAATGCTGGGTGTGCAAAAGACAAAAAACACGTAACTGTTTTGTTTTGATATAATAAACGGTATTTTTTGCATCTTTCAATTCACTGTGGTGAATATAGAATTGCTGTTTTAAGATTTACGTAGATGCTGCATCAATGAACAATGCTGGGTGCGCAAAAGTCAAAAAAACGTACTGTGATGTTTTCGTACGATACACGGTTTTTTTTGGCAAAAAAAAACCCTGGCTGACTACAGATTGTGGATTGTAATTTCGAAAAGGTGGATATTCAAAGTCACAGGTGTAATGGGAAAAATTGAAAATGAACACCTATCTAAAATGATACTGATAAAAAAAGGGGAGTTTTGCAGCAACAAAGAGCCCTGCAGTTATAGAAATGTGTGTACCCAATATAATTTGGCTCCCCAAAATATCCGGAAATTTTCAATAGAAACGTTAATAAAAAAGATTTTCCACTAAAATGTCTACACTAAGTTTGGTGAACTTTACCCATTTTTCTTTATAGATAAGCGTCTTGTTCCCTGGGGGGGCCCCCCCCGCTCCCACCGCCGGAATTTCAGGGTAATGTTTTTAAAATTTTCCTAGCTAAATACATAAAAAATTTTAATCTCTAATCTAACTAAAATTGGGAAAGGTCCCCGCTATAGGGGTTTCTCTTGCGAAATAGACCCAAATTTTGCTGGTGTTTGGCCACAGGCAGAGCGCAGGGCCTATCCCTATGAGACGCTAGAGGGCCTGACTGAAACAGGAAATGTTTCTAGTAAAACGAGGTCATTGATTTTTCCCGCCAAACGCAACCATAAATCCCAGTCATGCGTGCACAACATCCCCTGCTTATTTGTAAACTGATTTGCTGGCCCCAAAATTACAGGAAGCACCGAAAAAAGGCGCGATTTTTGAGATGCACAGATTTTAACCCTTTAATTATGCTGATCTGGAAAAATTTTGTCACCATAAAAACCTTGCCGATTTCAACTTTGTCGATAAAAATCGCTCAACACTACTGTTAACCCATTAGGTTTTTCACAGAAATTAAAGCAACGTGGAGGTGAAATTTCAAAATTTCACTTTTTTGCAGATTTTAAATTTATATCCATTATTCACTGGAAACGATGGATGTGACCAGTGACTTGCAACTGAACATAAATTTCCCCCCATTTCAGTTTTTTCTTGTGATGTCAAAATGTGCCCAGTGCACTTTTTGCTCAACAACAAGCCCTCAGAATGGGAGGAGCACCTAAGGGAGTTTGAGTCTCATTTTCATTAGGCTATATTTTAGGCACCATTAGGCCGTGTTCACACGGCTTATTCCCGACGGATTTGTGAGCGCAATCCGGCTCACAAATCCGCCGTGAATAAGGGACGGGACGGGGACGGGGACTTGCATTATCCACGGCGCGTATTGCGCCTGGATAATGTGCATGTCACTTTCTCCCGCCCGGCGGATTCGCCCAGCGGGGAGGAGCGACGAATCCACTGTTCTCTATGAAAGCAGTGGATTACCTTAATGACTCCGACGGATTGGCGCCGAACTGCAGCGCAAATCCGGCGCGCAGTACGGCGCCAATCCGTGGCAAAATAAGCCGTGTGAACGAGGCCTTACAGGTTTGCAGGCACGATAAGTGCTAAAACGTATTAAACACTCCTAAAAAGACCCCATATTGGGAAAATACAACCCCCTTTAAAGGGAAAATATCCAGATTTGCAGTGAGTATATCGACCCCACAAGTTGTGAAAATCAAACATTTTTTTTCCAACAATATGGAATTTTAGCTGAAAATGTATCATTATTGCAAAGAATCCCGGAAAAAAGCATCCAAACTTTTTATGCAATTTCTTCAAAGTTCAGCAATACCCTTTATGTGGGGTTTAAAATGTTGTTTGGGCACATGGCAGGGCATACAAGGAAGGGAGCGCTATTTTGTCTTTTTGAAAGCAGATTTTTTGGTGGGTGCCATGTTCCATTTGCAAAGTCCCAAAGTACCAGAACGGTGAAACCTTCCCATCTTGGATTCAAACCCTTGATGGATCTCATCTAGGGGTGTATTGTGCATTTTGGATCTCAGGTGTTCCATATTTGTTTAGCACTGAGCCCTGAAAAATTGGGAGGGGGTGGGGGGGGGAAAGTAGTTCTGCCATTTTTTTTTGGGCTCCATTTTTACAGCGTTTCGCCATGTGGGATTAGTGACAGGATAAATTTACTATGGGGTCATTACAGTTACAATGATAAATTTTATATAGTTTTTTATGTTTTATTACTTTTACATAATAGAAATAAGTTTATAAAAAATTGCATTTTTTATTTGTATAGTCTGATAGCCATAACTTTTTTTTTTTTGGGATTGGA